>JAZKJV010010986.1:0-118071 GCA_037367405.1 Ottelia alismoides | reverse complement strand
TAGAATCAGTCGGATCTTGAAGGCACCCCAGTTCTGATCTCGTCCATCTATCTAAGGATTGCAGTAGTAGTTGATATGTCTAAAGATCTAACAAGAGCCGTTCATCATCAAATGGGTAAGCATTGATCCATACCGTCCATCCATAAGTGATACACCTTCAACCCCACGATCAAGAGCCGTACGTGACCCTCATGCTTCGAAAGTAATATTTACGTCAAGCTCCCTCCATTTTTTGCCTTTTATGATAAGTCTCGTATGGTGTTAGTTTAGTGTAATGATTTTTGAAAATTTTGCACTTGGGACCCCTTAGCTTTAATTATTTACATTTTAGTCTAGCTTACAATGTCGCGTGTATTGTCCCACGTGAGGGTATTTTGGAAAAATTGTAGGCTTTACCCTAATCTTTTGGACCTATTATTAAATGTTTGAAATATTTTATAACATTGCAAGTTTGTCCCCTTGCTAGGTTGTGCATGTGCTTTTCACGTGATTAGTTGGTTATTTTGCATGATATGCCCCTGGATTGATTTTTATATGATATGCAATACCTTGAAACTTTTTGGGAACTTGCAAAGAGGTTCTTCCCAAGCGGGTTTTATTAGATTTTTAATTGGAAATATTTCCAATAGGACTTAGATTTGTTTTTTTATGAAACACATGAATATTTTTCTATAATTGCAATTGAGTCCATGTATTACTAAAACATGTATTGTTGAATTAAGTGTAGTTGCTTGTTCAATTTTCTTTAACTACATAACTTTTTAAAAAAATTATAAGAAAATTATTTTAAGTTCATGGAACTATTTTTTATCACATATATTTTTCGTAAGGAATTTTAAACTATTTCATATTTATAAAAATATAAAAACATGCTTTATTTCATTGTTCTGAAAAAATCATACAAAATAAAATACACATCTTAAAATCACTAAAAAATACATTAGTTAGCTTATTATATTCTACCACACATCCAAAATCATAAAATATATAAAATAAAAACCTCAAAAATACAAAACCTATAAAATTTATAAAAATCATATAAAATTCTTCAAAATACCAAAATTGTGTTTTCAACTCTTCAAGTTTCTTTATTCTATCTAGTTTATGATATAATTGATTAAGGGTCCAATCTGATCTGATAGGTATTTTTTAGACCCTAATCAGTCTTCTGAATTTCTTGTTTGAAATGTTTTGTGTTTTTCTAACTTGAAAAAACTCTATAAAAATTATAAAAATACTCTAAAAGTACCAAAAATAGCGAAAAACATTTCAGAACTAAGAATACCTTATTTTCATTATTTTGAGTTTATTTATCCTATTTATAAAAATACAAAAAGAGTATTAACCTCTCTTTATACATATCTAACCTATATTAGTATATATTTTATTTTTTAAAAATAAAAAACATTTATTAAATTAATAACATATAAAAATATGTAAAAAAATTTAAAAATTATATAAAAATTACATATTAATTAAAATCTCACAAAAACAATCGTAAAAAAATGGCATAAAAAGTATAAGACTATTACTAACAAAAATACTTAATTAATTAGCAATAATTAATGGGCTTATTTTTGAAACTAACCTAGGTATTTCTCTCATGGATCGACACTCTACATACATGCACTATACACATATTTATATAAATAATATAAAATTTTGACTCACATCTTGCACTTTGATTGAGTTATCATTTATATTGTGGGTTTGACTTGTTAACTGACTTCGATTTTGAGATCGGCCGCTTAGCAACTTCTACTCTATCTTGTTAGAGTAGTAGATAGATCTTGATACTGACCCGAGACAAGTTATCAAATGGCGTCATTGCCGGGGATCGAACAGTCTCTGACCCGTCCTAGAAGACAACACCAAAGTCATACATGGGCTAGTATGTCATTCCATTAAAATCAAGGTGTCAGGAACTTCCAGCAACACCAACCGAATCACCCGTCTCCGCAACAAGAATATACCTGGAGATAGAGTTTTCAGCAGCTGGCATACCGCCAACCATATTTTTAACAGCAGCTGGCTTCTCAGTATCATAACCAACTCCTTCCTCCTTAACACTACCAACAGTATCACCTCATCCATTTTATCAAAACTATCAAGATCAACCTACATACTACTAATCTTAGCAGTTTCAACATGTTGAACCATTAGAGGAAGCACCCATGAGTCCCACTCTTGACTCCTTGTCTTAGCTGATCAAGAATATAAATGAGATGAGTTAGAACCTAGATAACTTCAAGTTGCAAAAGCAATCATATCAACGCAGCTAGAGGCAAATCCCAACAATTTCCATTGCAAAAAGTAAGTAGATTGTGCTGCCCCACACCTACATGAGTCAAGTAGGAATTCATTTTGTTATCTAATTCTGTGACTCTTAGGAGCAGTAGGACACTACGACTGACTACTAGGGCAAGGGGAAAAATAAAGCTTCCAAGAATGAGTCATCAACATCATCAGCTAATCCCGCACGAAGTTTTGGGAATAATGAGAAAGGATGATCCATATTACATAAAATAAAAAAATGAAGAAAAATAAAAAAATATTAGACAACAACAATAATAGCCAAGTCCAAGCCGATGTAGCCAAGGAGACGTCAGCACTAGTAGCAGATCCCGCGTGAGCCAACAAAGTTGAATTTACTGTTTTTATCTCTCTCTCTCTCTCTCTCTTTATTAGATGATTGTATCCCATCCCCATGTATAAGTTGAATCCCTTATCAATGAAAAAGTTGCTTTTGAAAATGTTTATATACCTTTTCCAAAAGTAATGAGAAATAAAACAATGAGAAAATTGAAAAAGCTTTGTCTGATTCTTGTATTGTTGAAATCTTGAAAACATAATGCTTGAAATGCCCTTGCTTAAAGCCATGGAATACATTCCCAATGTTAAGAAAGCTATGAATTAGGCATGTACATCAAAGCCTCGGTCCCGCAAGAACTGACACAAAACAGAGAAGCACATCTTGGCCATGGCAACTATGAATACGATCAGCTATCTCCCGATAAAGAAGAAAGATAACAAAGAAAGCCATGAAAGAAATGGACCAAGTCCAAACTCATTGACGATAGAAGTGGGCATGACGTTGATGGAAGAGCCTCTATCAAGTAGAGTTCGATCGACCTCCTGCCCACTTCTATCGTCAATGAGTTTGTGCTTGGTCCACTGAAGTCAACCAGGATGATCCTTCAGTTTGATGATAAATACATTAAGATACCGCATGCGGTGTTGGAGGATGTTATCGTAATTGTGCAAGGTATGAAATTCCCAATCGACTTCATTGTCCTAAACATGGACTCCTCGACACCGTTATTCCAGACATCGATCATTCTTGGTCGACCATTCCTTCAAAATCTGAAGCGATAGTTGCTTATGGGTCGGGAAAGATTACCTTTCGCTCCATCAACGACAAGGTAATCATATAAATGATTTCAGAATCAAAGTTACAAGAGAATACATCAAAGAAGGAGTGTCAGTTCATGCAACTGACTGTGACATCATTGAGGAAATCATAGACACAAATATTTTATGGAATGATACTGAAACCCAAGAATTCCTCTTCCTAGAGGAAAACATGGAAAGTACAGTTGAACTTTGTTCCTTTGTAGATGAAGAGAATTGCATCGATGAGCTGATTAAAATTTTTAAAGAATATATATCCCAGATCGAACAAGAGGAAATTATTACAAATATATTCTGCATTTCACTGTCTGAACCCAGAGTAACCGAGGTGGACAAATAATTTTTGGCAAGTCATGCACCGACCACTAGTAGTGTTTCTAAAGTGACTGAGAAGCTGATACAAATTCCACTTGAGCTTAAGCCACTTCTAGAAAATCTAAAGTATGTCTTCCTTGCAAGTGATCCCAAACAATATCCAATCATCATCAGTTCATGATTGATCGTTGATTAAGAATCTCGCTTGCTAAAGATTCTAGAGAAAAACCACCTTGGCTCTTGGTTAGAATATTTGAGATCTCCGAGGGTTAAATCTAACATTATGTTCATGCCACATCTACTTAGAGGATGACAACAAGTCTTCCTGTGAGTTTCAGCACAGGTTGCATCCTAATCTCCGAGAAGTTTTAATGAAGGAGACAACAAAATAGTGTGAGGTTGGCTTTATTTATCCCATGTCCAACTCAAAATGGGTAAGCCCGTTGCACACGGTCCCAAATAAAGCTGAGACCATGATTGTTACTAATGACAAAGGAGAGGAGGTTCTGACTTGAGTACCTATATCATGGCATGTCTGCGTAGATTACCGATGCTTGAACTCAATGGCCAAGAAAGATCACTTTCTGCTACCCTTTATTGACCAGAACGTCGAACAACTGGCATGGAAAGAGTTCTTTTATTTCTTGGATGGGTACTCTTGGTACAATCAAGTGGCAATCACTCATGAAGATCAGGAGAAAACTACATTCACTTGTCCGTTTGACAATTTTCCTTTCGACGAATGCCCTTTAGATTGTGTAATGTGCCCGCTACATTCTTGAGGTGTATGTTGGTTGTTTTCTCCGACATGATGGGTAGCTTTCTAAAGATCTTCATAAGGTTTCTCGGTCTATGGTGATACATTTGATGCATGTCTTGCTCATTTAGACTGAGTATTTACAAGATGTTTTGAGGTGAACTTAGTTCTCTCATAGGAAGAGAGTCAGGAATTGTATTGAGCCATATCATCTCCAAATGAGGTATGGAGGTTGACCCAGCTAAGGTGGATATCATAGCCACCTAGAACACTAAAGCATGCGAGGGCTTTTCTAGGGTATGTTGGATATTACATAAGATTTATCCAAGACTTCAACAAGATTGTCGACCTCTTACTAATCTTCTAGACAAGGATACTGCATTTATTGTCAATGATAAAGTCCTCCTTGCCTTCAACACCCTGAAACAATCGGTTACTGTGCGACCGTCCTACAGCTACCTGATTGGTCTCCCATTTAAGATCATGACAGATGCATCATATTTCATTATTATGGTTGTATTTGGACAACACATGGATAGATTATCATTCGCCATACACTATGCTAGTAGAACACTGGATGATGCCATGAAGAACTACACCATAACAATGAAAGAGCTGTTGGCAATGATGTACACACTTGAGAAATTCATATCCCATATCCTCGGTTCGAAGATCATTGTATACACTGACTGCACTACTATCAGATACTTACAACAAAAGAAGGATGCCAAGTCACGACTACTCCGTTGGATCCTTCTTCTTTAGGAATTCGATTTGGAAATTAGAGACAAATCTGGAGTAAAAAATATGGTAGTAGATCATCTATCGAAAATTGAAAGTTCAGAGACTTGCTTGAGCATTGTACAAATCACAGAGAGCTTTCCTGATGAATTGATTTTGAATGTAGATTCTCTCCCTTGGTATGCTTATATTGTGAACTATCTTGTTTCATAGAAAGTTCCACAAGATTGGACTTGAGTTAAGAAGGACATATTCTTATTCGATATCCATTTCTACTAGTGGGAAGATCCATACCTTTTCATGTAAGATGCGGATTGTATTAGGAGAAGGTGCATTCCTCGAGACGAGTAAATTTTTGTCCTCGAGCGCTGTCATAAGCTCGAAGTAGGAGGATATAATTATGGGAATAGGTCGGCAACGAAAGTATTGTAGTGTGGCCTCCGATGGCTGACACTATTTAAGGATATCGCAATATACGTGAAAGGTTGCACTGACTGTTAGAAATTGGGAGAAACCATTGGTTCCACAGATTTGATGCCACTCAGGTTCATCCAAATATCATATGTATTTGATGCTTAGGGAATCGACTTTATGAGGTCGTTTCCCAACATTCAAGGATTTGAATACATCTTGCTTGTCGTGGATTATATGAGTCATCGGTTGGAGGCTATCCCCACTCGATCTGCTAATAGTCATACTATTTGTTGATTTCTCAAGGATAACATTATTTCATAGTTCGGGATACCTAAGATTCTCATTTTAGATTTGGGAAGTCGTTTTATTAACAGAAAGTTAGAAAACTTGTGAAGGAATACGACACCGATCATCATGTCACATCTCATTACCACTCATAATCAAATGGCTTGGTAGAGATATTTAATGGGGATATCAAGACTATTTTATAGAAACTTGTATGTTCGGATAGGAAGAAACGGTCTCAACTCCTTGATTTTGTTTTATGGGCTTATTGAACCACCTACAAGACCATTGGGTATGTCTCCCTATCACCTTCTTTTTGGAAAACCATTCCATCTGCCTGTAGAATTAATTATGGGCAGTTAACATTTGTAATTTCGACTCACAAGCCAATGGTTAAAATCGGAAGATTGATCTGAACAGACTCTTGGAATTCAGAGACTATGCATATGACAACAACTTGATGTACAAGGAGAAAGTCGAGATATGTCATGATAATCATATTAGAAGAAAGACTTTTGAGCCAGACGATGTAGCTGTTTAACGCAAAGTCGAAGCTATTCCTAGGTAAATTAAAGAGCAAATGGACATGGCCATTTTTAGTAAAGATTGTGCATGACAACAGTAGCATTGTCATATCTGAGTTGTCATCTGACGCACAACCGTTCATGGTCAATGGATAGTTGCTGAAGTCGTACCTCGAACATGATACATTCATATCCATTGTCGATTCTATTGAAGTGATATTTCAAGAAGAGCTCCAACCTTCAGAGGATTCAGACACATGAGCTCACAAAAATTCTTTTCCTTTCTTTGTCTTTCTTTTCATTTCTTTCCTTCTTCCATTTTATTCATTTATCCCTTTCATCAGTGCTATACTTGGGATGACTATATCCTAAGTATAGGGGGGATGAGTGACTTGATTTGTTTATTCTTTAATTCCTTGCTTGTCTCTCAACTTATTGATATTTCTGATTTATACTTAGGAACTCTTCACCCTAAGTATAGGGGGAGACAAACCAAGTCCTTGATTTTGTATATTCTAACCTTCGATCATCCATGCTTTGTGTACAAACTCCTATACATAAGATTAATTTATCCTAAGTATAGGGGTACGATGAACTTCTTACTCTTTTATCGAGTCATTGAAATATAGTATCTTTTATACTCAACACAAGTTATGTCCTCCTTTTTGCTCTTTGATCACTCTAAGGACATAGTTCACATTAAATATAGGGGGATGTATATATGGTATATATACTTTAGCCACAACTCGTACTTTCAATAATATGGCTCTAAAATAATGGGTAAGGGTAATTAATAAAGACAACAAAAAAATTCTTATACTTTTTTTGTAAATATGTTGAGTAAAATGGTTTGAAAATATTTTGCAAATGATTTGAAAATTGGTTGTAGAATGTCTTGTAAAATCTTTTGAAATCTTTGGAAACTCTTTGTGAAATGATTTCAAACCTTTGTAAATGTTTGTAAAATTATTGTAAAATAAAATACAAAATCCTTGTGAATACTTGTAATTATACGACTCACTAATTTTCAAAACTCCCAAAGACATACTAACCCCTTTCAAAACTCCACAAAGATTTGCAAAACCTTTTCAAAATTCCCATGAAAAGTTCAAAGTCAGAAAATGTACATCACAAAAAGATATTTGTATTTCTATTTTTTTAGAATGATACATCACAAATAGAACTAGTCTAAATAATAACTATGAAAAGTTCAAATAGAACTAGTCTAAATAATAATTATGAAAAGTTCAAAGTCAGAAAATATACATCACAAAAATATATTTGTATTTGTATTTTTTAAAATGTACATCACAAATAGAACTAGTCTAAATAAAATCTGAAGATTAGAGCTTGGTTTAGACCTTAATCCACTTAAATTCACAATAACCTTATAGGAACTGAAATCGAGACTTCTCATGTCATGTTGACTTAATTCTTTAAGTACACAAAGATTATGTTTACATGTCATCTTGACTACCTAAGTAGAATATTTCGAGACACAAGCATGACCCTTTTAGACAAAGACCAGACTTGGACAAGTACTTATACATAGCTCAACTCAGATGAGGAGGAGGAGGGTAGAGTTCGTTAGCCAGAGAAGCACATGGATGGAAACGTGCACTGCCCCAAAAGGAGACCACTGCACCAAAATCAAATCTATGGAACTGACGTCTAAAGACAAGATGCTCTGGGTTGCAATAAAGCTTGAAAAGAGGGATAGTCTACTGGCTCAGGAAGAAAAACTCCTTATGTAAATGTTGTCATTCTGTACATACAAAAAAATCCAAAACAATTAGACGGGAACAAAATCAATCCTGTCGGAGTTATATATCAATAAGCAAGGATTATTCTTCAAAGTCAAAGATTACTTGGTTGTCTACAGTTGGAGACTTGGATACACTAGCCGGGCTGTAAAGAATATGTGACTACACTGGTCACAATCTATTCTCTTCTTTGCCTCCTCTTCTTGATCCGGTTGCACATGAACTTAGAAGGAAATACCCTGCTACTCGAGGAAAGAGTAGCTAGATCGGGGAATTAGGGCTACCATGTTGGAGGAGACTATTTCTTCGTCACTTCATATATGGGGAGCTACATTTCACATTCACTGTATAAGGAAGATTCATAGTCATAAGAGTTTGTGTATGGAAAGACTTGTTCTATAGGGATTTGTGGAACTTGAAGGATGTTAAGTTTTAAATCCTATTCTAAATATAGTTCTGACAAACTAACAATCCAAAGGTCTGACTGAGCTCCATACTCTGTATTCAACTTTATTTTTTTTCTTTTCTTTATTTTCTTTTTAGGCACTCATTCTCATAAGTGTTTGCTAGGGACTAGTAAAGCTAAGTATAGGGGATGATGAATTCTATTCATGCACCTTTATTCTTTCATGTTAGGCTTTAAATCCCTAGTTAAATATGTATAAATACTATTAACTTGCATAATTACATCCACGTATTAACTTGTAAATAACGTGTAAATACATATATTTTAACCCTAAATAAATGAATAACGAAAAGAAAAGAAAAACAAAGGAAGTATCCTTGATATTGAATGACCAAAAACCCTGATACCAAGTCAATCATTGACTAGTCAACCTAGAATAAAGTAGGGGGAGACATGGCAAAATAATGCACATAAATATTTAGAAATCCCTAAATAACCTAAGTACAATATACTCTGTGTATAGCTCAATATTGTACTATTTTATTTAACATTATATACATATCAAATAACCATGTGTTCAACGTGAAAATTGTACATAATAACGTATATAAAATAATAAAAATATTGGTAAAAATATATCATGCACCAGTCACTTTGTACGCTCAGATGTAAAATCCTTAAAAGAAAGATCATTGATCAATATCTCCTCCATATGAACTAAAATATTGTATCTCAAATTAAATTATCTATCTAATGAAGTAGTTTCATTTTAATTGGAGTTAAGATGCAAAAGTCGATTAATTGGGGTACATTGGTACTTGTACATTTCAACTTTAAGCCATATTAAATGTATATATTTCTATTCATTTATTATTTTTAATTATTATACATATTATAACACATATTAAAATATAAATAAAAATTAAAACCACTCAAAAAGAACAAAAATCATTAATAAATGTCAAAATATAGGTACAATATAGATATATTGGAAAATACATGTAATTATTTGTACATATAAGTGAATATATAAAAATTCCAAAAATATATAAAAACAAATATTAAATAATATATTAAATAAATAAATTACTTAATTAGGGGATTATGTATATAAATAACAAAATAAGAATATAAATGCATATTATATGAGAAAACGGAAGCTACACTGGGGGTGCATCCAACTAGCTACACCAAGCCATTTTCTTATTGGTTTTTTTTATTTTTTTGAAAGAAACTCATGGGTATTTACTTAGTTTATTGAGTGGAATATGTGTTTCAAATTTCACACAAAATAAGCATTCCTAACATGCACATCTAGATAGGGTCAATCTCAATAATTATGAGACCATTAAAATGTTATAGTCTTGATGGAGATGATAGAAGTGTCAAATTTAGTTGAATTTGGAATGATATCAAGGTGATATGATGATTTAAATCCATCTAGGTTTCATTTCAAAAATAATGAAAAAAATGGCCAGGTGCAGCTAGTTAGCTACGTCCCTAGGTGCAGCTTCCCTAGTCCCATATATATATATATATATATATTCATATCTCTATATAATAATGCATAAATAATACTACCTATTAAATAAGGCTACAAAATTAATAAAAAAAATAATAAATTAGTTTGAAAATTTTAAAACATTTTTCATGTTTTGGATTCATTTAAATAAAATCATTTGTTATATTTAAATGAATTATCTTTTGTTTTATATTCTCTTTTGTCTTTTTGCGAGATGATGTGGTCCTGGGAGGACCAATCAAGCGCCTCAAACTCCTTTTGGTGCTTCTATCAGACATTGTCAGGAGCCCCCATTCGCCAAATATTCCTACAAGCTGATCCTTTACCCATTTTGGCTCGACTTCTTCATCAATTTTGTAGAATGAATCATGCTCTTTTATACCCAATATTTGGATTCAAATCCCCTTCGCCTGATTGCATCCACTCCCTAATTGAATCGAGCTTTTCCTAGATGCACTATATATCATCTCCTCTAGATTTTTGAAAGGAGTAATCGATTTTTGAGTGATGTATCCCCTAGGTTGACCTATGGAGAGTGCTCCCTTATGACAAGAGGTTGAGTCGCCATAGATAAGAGTTACGGAGGCAGTGCTCTAAGGTCTGATTCGCCATCTCTAGAGCTTGCTTTGGTGGTCTCCTCTTCTAGGTCACCAATGCTAGGTGAGCTAGGTATTTTACGTGGTTTTGTTTCATTTTTGATTCTATAATTTAGCTTTGCATTTCCTTTCTATTGATTTCATCTATTTTAGCTTAAAATCCAAAATCTAAGTGCATCAGAGCTTAGAGATCCAGCCTCTGTTCCTCATGTTTTGTCGATTATTTCGACCACGCAACACCTTCACCTCGTTCTTCAGCACTTCTCTACCTTATATATCGTCTTCATTCACCCTGATCTTGCTCGGATCAGATCATTTGTTCTTCTTTGCCTCTTCACCAGAGACCACCATTATGTCTTATCCCTCATAAATTTATGCTAATAATAGGATCGAGAGCTTCGCCCTTAAGATGCGGTTCTATATACGTAGGTAGCAGCAAGAAGGATCCCATTTGGGGGTTGATTTGTTTAGGATAGTAGTCCCTAGTAGCCTAAGCAAGCAAGTGCCTCCATGCCTCTTCCAGTGAGGCCTGGACCTTTTTGAAGCTATTGGCAGCTACGGAGGAGCCTTAGCTCCATTTTGGGACCTTTGGGATCTTGCGAGGTGGTCAGAGGAAGAATAATGAAAGGATCAAAGGAAGCCCCTCATGTTGTTCTTCTCGTTCTTAGAGAAGAGCAACAACTGTCGAATCTTGAAAGCGCCCTCGTTTCGATCTCGTTCATCCATCTGAGGAGTGCACGAACCATTAATCTATTTGAAGATCTAACCAGAGTTGTTCATTGTTGAAGGGGTATGCATTGATCTAGACCGTCCATCCATAAGTGGAGTGCCCTCAACTCCACAATCAAGAGCCGTACATGACCCTCACACTTTGCGGGTAATATTTACATCGACCTCCCTCTGGTTTTTTCCATTTATGACAAGTCATGTAAGTTGTTAGTTAAGTGTAATGAGTTTTGAAAAATTTGCATTTGGGACCCCTTATCTTTAATTATTTGTATTTTATTCTAGCTTGCAGTACCTCACATGTTGTCCCATGTGAGGGTGTTTTGGAAAATTTTGGGCTTTGCCCTAATCTTCTGGACATGTTATTAAATGCTAGAAATATTTTGAAAAATTACAAGTTTATCCCCCCTAGTTGTGCATGTGCTTTTCATGGGACCAGTTGGTTATTTTGCATGATATGCCCTTGGATTGATTTTTACATGTTACACAATACCTCGAAACTTCTGGGAAATTACAAAGAGGTCCTTCCTAGGCAGGTTTAATTGGGGTTTTAATTGTAAATATTGCTAAATATGACATGGATTTGTGTTTTCTGTTGTAAATGCATCAATACTTTGCTATAATTGCATTGCAATTTGGTCAATGTATTGTTGGATTAAGTGCAGTTGCTTGTTTTATTTACTTTAATTGCGTAGCTTTGTCTAAAAATTATAAGAAAATTATTTTAAGTACCTTGAATATTTTTTATCACATATATTTTTCGTAAGGTATTTAAAATTGTTTTTGTATTTATAAAATACAAAAAAACATGCTTTATTTTACCATTCTGACTTAGAAAATTCATAAAAAAAATAAAATACACATCTTAAAATTACCAATAAATATATTAGTTAGATATTATTGTATTCTACCAAATAACCAAAAATCATAAAACATACAAAATAGAAATCTTAAAATTACAAAACCTTAAAAATTATAAAAATCATATAAAATTCTAAAAAAAATCTAAAAATTGTATTTTTCAACTCTATTTTCTTTATTCTATCTAGTTTATGCTGAAATTTATTAAGGGTCCAATATGATCTAATAGATATTTTTTAGACCCTAATCAATCTTTTGAATTTCTAGTTTGAATTGTTTTTTGTTTTCTAACTTTAAAAAAACAATAAAAATTGGAAAAATACTCTACAAGTTACAAAAATAGAGAAAACTAATTGAAAATAATAACATCTTATTTTCTTTATTTCAAATTTATTTATCCTATTTATATAAATATAGAACACTCTTTGCCTCTCTTTCTAACTCTCTCACCTATATTAGTATATATTTTATTTTAAAATTCATTAAAAAATATTTACAAAATTAGAAACACATAAAAATATATAAAATAAATTAAAAATGAATAAAATTATGTATCAATTAAAAACAAACAAAAATAGTCATAAAAATAAATAAAAACTTAAGAAGGATAAAACTAAAACCAACAAAAATAATTAATTAATTAGCAATAATTAATTGGATTATTTTTTAATGTACCCTAGGTATTGCTCCTGTAGATCAACACTCTACAGACTTACACTATACACATTTTTGTATAATTAAAGTAAATTCCTAACTCACATCTTGCACTTTGATTGATTTATCATTTATATTGTGGGTTCGACTTGTTGACTGACTTGGATTTTGAGATTGGTTGCTCAACGACTTCTGCTCTATCTTGTTAGAGTAATAGATTGGTCTCAACACTGACCTGAGGCAAGTTATCAGTACCATGGAAGCCAAGTCTGTGGAATGTCATGAGGCTACTACACACGCATGTTGGTTAAAAAACTTTATTGCAGGAGTCATGATAGTAGATTCAATGTGAAGAACATTAACGATAGTGATAACTCTACAACCGTATTTTTTACTAACAACAACAAGTATACATGTGCCGGATTGAGAGTCGGCATCGAATATCTTGTTGTTAAAGAGAAAAATAGAGATCGTTTAGTATTGATTGAACATATACGTATTAAGTACATGATTGCGGATTCTATAATAAAAGAGATTGTTGCCTAGTATATTAATTAATCATGTAATTGAAATGTGTCTATCTAGTAACTTGTAATAATAGTAATACATCCTTGTATGCACATCTTATGTTTCGATATGATTATCCATTTGTTTTGTTGTATGTTACATTTCAATAAACATATAACCACTTATTATAATAATAGTAATACGTCCTTGCATTTTAAAAATAGATAAAAATTGAAGACCTGTGTTAATATTTGGATATTAACACAAGAAGATTTGTTATGTTAAGTAAACTATTAGTAGTGTATTGTATGGAAGACATATCTGCTTGAATGGTATCTCCCGCCAAGATTTATATTAATAAAGCTTATACTAACAAACGAAAAGCAATGAATCAATTACATGAGTCTGGGCTAATGTTAGAACTGTCGTGCAGTTTTACTTATATGGCACTTGACATTTATTTTTGGCATGGGACATGATTAAATTGAAAGGAAGCATTTATGCGGGTAGTTGTTTTTTTTGTTACCTTAATGGATTGTTATATATACATAGATAAGGGTCCCGTCTCCTTAACCATTTTTGCAAACGGCATTACTCAGCCATCTTGAGTAATCTTGAGAAGGAGAAAGAAACCCCATTTCAAATCTCATTTTTACTGCTATGGCTTCCGAGAACTCATCTAGACTCATCATAGCTAAGAATTGAACTTAAAGTTGGATGGGAACGCTTCTTCGTCAATAGTATAACCATTTGCGGTAACTTTTTTGACTAATTAATTTCATTAGAATTTAAAGTCGTCGTAATAAACTTAAATTCCATTAACTCCATACTCCGGGAAAGTTTCAAGACTAATGAATCTTAACTTGGTGGTGTTCAAATTTAAAAAAAATGATTCGGATCAAAGCTAAAGCTTTAAAAAAATCGGGTAATTTTTTGTCATCATCAAATCTTTTTACTAGGGACAAATGAGGAGCTTCTTAGATATGATATTCGTGTGATTTATCTCATCATTCTAATGAAAACCCGAATAAAGCCTAAAATATCGGCCTTCTTTTGTTAGGACTGTTTCAAAAAAAACCCTTAAAACTTGGAGACCTTTTATATAATATGCTGTGTCTTTTCTTTTATTTGAAGTTGGGGATATTCCTCGTTGCTTTCTCGCAGAGGTATGATTTTCCTAATTCTACATCATATATCTGGAGTGCTATTTCAACGGACGCGTGCGTTTGCGTATTATTTAATTTAATTTAATTTAATGTATATGGATTGCCACGCTTATGTATACGCAGTTGCGAATTGTTTTTATAGTTTCGTAGATCAAAAAGCCACTTCGATACAGCTCAAAGGGATTTATTATTTATAGTATCGGACGCCATCGTGTATGTTCGATCTGAACAGAAAATATGAAAAATTAGGTCTACAGAAATGGATATTTTGAAAACCATTTTTATATATTACCGTGGATGTTGAATACATAATGACGAATATATTGATGGTTTAAGAGTATCTTTATACATTATAATTTTGGATTTTTTTACATTTATACCCTCAATTTTTTGCAAGTTCTTTCGTATTATTACAAAATTCACAGTCTTGCCAGTCAATTAGTGTTATATCGGGGCACAAGTGTAATAATGAAGGGCACCTATATAAAAAAATTACGAGGGTTGTATATGAAAAAAATGACAAAGTTGGTATCTTTTCCAACAAAAGCTGTGATATATTTGGCATTTCTTTTGCAACTACTATATTTTTTTTCAAAATATAGGTTAAGGAGAAAAAAAGGAAAAATCAACAGTGCATGTAACAGAATCAGGGGAAAATAGTTTTACATGTTGACGAAGAGACCTGCGGGGATCAGTTATAGTAGAGGTTCAAAGTTTCCAATTGAAACTATGAGTTTTGATTTTGATGTGTAAGGGTTTCTCACAATTCAACTAATCATATCAATTAAGAATATCTACCATGTGAGCAAATACGAAAAATTGGCCCCGTATGAGGCACTATATGGGAGGCCATGCAGATCAAAACTATACTACTATCTCCTCATAACTTCTCTCAAATTGATTTGATGTTTACACAAAGCTCTCATTTGACTAGCTTGATTTTCAACCCATGGCTCTTTTAAATATGAGGAATTAAGCGCTCTTTTACCATAGACTAGTGGCATGTAGATCGATGTCACTAGCTTACGAGTCAGGTTTTTGCAAATGACATCATCGGATCTAAAGACCTTCTTCCACAACTTCTACCGACAGGAAAGGAGGATATTGACCTAGAGGGAAAGCCATCTTAGGGGGGAGGGGGCGGCAGGGCTTTCCTTCCACTAAAGAGAGAGGTAAGAATGCGTGGGAGGATTTGCAGTCATCGGGAGAGCATCATGGTTCCCATCTTCCATATACATAGGTATGACAGTAGTGGAAGCATAACCCTCCTCACACAAGCAGTTAATGTAGCGTTAACCTTGACCTCTCATCTTCCTTCAACCAGTCCACAATCAAGAATCTCCAAGAACATGATAGAGTCAATCTAGGTGCGGCAGAGAAGTTGGTAAAGCAAAGATAGGAAGAGCTAGCTTGCCTATGAATTCTCTCAAAGGCTTGGATGCATATTCACTCTATGGTTGGGTCCCTTGGTCTAGCCTACGGACCCTCACAGTCTTGATGCCATAGGCTAGAAGTATGACTCCGGAAAAAGCCTGGGAGAGGTCGAAGTGTGTCATTAGAGGGTTGATTGATTCAGAAGAGGTCTCAGATGCATTAGCATCGACTTTTAACTAGTTAGCCATAAAGTGTTTGAACATGCTAGGCAAATAGACTGAAGAAGTACCACTCAAGCAAGCTCTTATTAAATATATCAATTCATCATGCAATTCTCTCAGTTCTACCTGAAAAGTCACTTTAGCGGGACTTTCCAGACATCAGTGAGTCAGGAGACCGGCCATTCTCTATGGAGCCTTCTCCAGTGTGCATTCCATCTGATTTAGAACATGGATTTTTCGAGTTCATTTATTTATCAAGTGAGAATTAATGCCTCAAATGAGAACTACGGATAACATGAATACCTCTTGAAGCCACCGGTAGAACATCTGGCATAGAGACCCAATCTTGAGTGAAGAAAATACCGCAGCTTCGATCTTTTCCAATATAATCATCGTATAGTAAATTGGCAAAACCTAAAGTTCAAGTGAGATGTGGCTTTCCGATCTTCAAGAGATGTACATCACTGATCAGCCGCAAATGTCAAAGAAAATCTTCTATAAGCTAGAAGAGAGACATACTGACTTATGAACTTTGCCCTTATGGAGCATGGTCTCTAGCTCTAACCTCCGGGGCCTACAAAGTCTGACCTGAGCCTAAGGCACGGGCTAAGAACAAGAGAGAAAGAGAGAGAGAGAGAGAGAGAGAGATAAGATTGTTAGTCGCTAGTGTAAATAGTGAGACATCAAAGGAAGCATTGATAATAGTTGCTCTCCTAGAAAGAGGCCACCCATCTGATTTGAAAGAGATGAATCCGTGGGAAGCACACATAGTCTATGCACATGGGATAGGAAAAGAAGAATCGACTAGATTATCTAAATTATGGTGAATCCCTATGATTCACAGTAAGGAGAACAAGGTCTGGAAGAGAGAGAAGCGATGCAAGAGAAAAGGTCAGTCGCTTCTCACTGGAAAGTCGAGACCAGAAAAACAAGCTGACGGGGAGTAGACAGATCAGAGCTAGGGGCCAAGGACTCTAGTTCTAGGTCCGAGATGTGTCACTATAGGAGGTGATCAAGGGGGATATCAAGTCTAGTAGAAAATAGCAATGGCTGCAACAGAGCTAAGGATATTAAGGAAGAAGAATCAAATGGAAGATCTTTCCCTTGGGGTCAAAGCATAGTATGATTAGATGATCAGTCTGGAAAGAAAAAAGCAACATATACCTATTTTGTCAGTAATGGAAGAAGCACATAGTCCTAGCAGCACCTAGCTTCCGCCCTTTTTGATTATGGTTCGCTGCATTGGCTCTTGCCTTAGGGTGAGCAATTGAGGTCAAATATCCCCTTTGACTCTCACTCTCGTGCTCCCTACCTGGGGATCACTCAGCTCGGTATCCTGCATGACTGATCGAGGCATACTCATCCATACCACTATACCTGACACACGCAAAGTTGCTCGCTCTTGCAAAGTTGCTTTCTCTTGCAGAGTTGCTCGCTCTTTTCCTACCTCACGAGGGTCTTCGACATAGCTGACTCCTGATTTTGTCAAGTACTTTCAGCCTCGTCGCACTGATACTGATTTGTTAGACTTATCCACCGATGGGATTCGTGGAATTTCCCTTTGTGGATTGTGACGGGGGAAATCTACTAAGGCAGATAGATAGATTCCTTTCCCGCTGCTAAGAAAGAGTAATAAAGGAAAGAAATTGAACCCCTTTCCCTTTTTGGATTACTAAGAGTCTTCTCATTGCCAACCAAAAGACTCTGGTTGGGTCTATACTTGTTTACACATGATTTACAGTATTGTATTCGCAATGTATCCCATTAGATTACAGACATTTAGGGGATTTTTTTCATGATTTTGAATGACATTCACTTTTAATGTAAATAACTACAGAGCCAACAAGAAGTGTCACCCATTCACATTTCATTAATTTCCATATATATAATACATGTACAAAAGAAGCTAACAGTGTATACATGTATCCTAAAATACAACAGAAGAGAAAGGAAATGCATAAACAATATTCTGTACATAAACTGTAACAAGAGTACAGTCGAATATAACAATGGATGCTCATGATCATCAACCAGTCTACTATGATGCATGTGTTTTATCTACCACATATGTAAGGGACAAAAGAATGTCAAAAATTGTTGCATACAATCATCATATAAAAATAACAAGTAATTTAGTGGTTTCAAAAGAAAGCAAGTAGAATGACGTTGATATTTAAAATTTACAAGCTACTTGCATGAAAAATAGTTTTAAAGCTATATGTATGTAAATCTCATGTTCACACATCACCCTATAACTTTCTGAGTATATCATTTTCATATATTTATTAAAGATCAATGTGTAGATTATTATCTTTTTATTACTCAAAAATGAAGTGGATGGATCTTGGTATCGAGGATGATGAATCTCTAATCTGATCTTCATTTTTGTCTAATGTCTCAAGTCTAGTAGATAGTCTGTGGTCATGGTCTGGGTGTGCCTCACACTATGACTCTAAGGCGTGAAGAATACCTTAGGGTTGGGGTACCTCCGTAGGCATACAGTGGAGTATAATGCATCCTAACTAAGTTTCCAACACGTCCACTAGCTTTTCCTATCACTCGTAGTAATAGGTCTAAGATCTGATTAATTGTCAATTATTTATGATTGATGATGATTAATGATTCTGTTTCGAGTTCAACTTTTGCCAACTCAACTGTAACCAATCTCAACTCTAGCCAAACTCAACTGTAACCCACTCCAAGCTTAATTGTAACTCCTCGCCAAGAACTATTAGTGGAACAGTAACCAAAACTCAAGCGGTTAGGATGTCTCCTAAGAGACTCTTCTGTCTCGCCCCATAAGTGGAGATGTGGTCTATTAGAGGGCTATGCCTACTCCAAAACTACGTCTCTGAGACGGGTGAGAGAGACTCTCCAGAAACGTCATCTAAAAAACCGACCTGACCGATATAGGCTATCGAGCTCGTAAAAAAAACTAAAAACTGAGGGCCCATCCAACCTAGGTACCCTAAAACAGAGGATCAACAGAACTTGTCAAAAGTCATGATTCCAATGAAGCGCAAACATTGCAAGCTCACGTAAAATCGTAAAAAAGATTGGGATCCTAAACCCATGCACTTGACGACCCCCTGTCTGAACTGGACTTCCTATCTCCTGCCTAGTTGAGGGTCTAAGCGACCTCGCACAGTCAGGTGTAAGGGTCACCATTACCGACACAATCGAATACCATCATTGATTAACTATCACTTACTTGATTTCTCATTACCGACACAATCGAATACCATCATTGATTAACTATCACTTACTTGATTTCTCATCTTCTCTCATTCTCTGTTGTGGTTAACTTTATAGATCTAGGTCTTTTGTCGACAATCTTATTTAATAGTGATCCATAGTTAATGATTCATACCTAAATGATTGTTCACAAAGATTTTTAGTAAATGTGTTGATATAGGTGTGGTTATGCTTGTAAACATAAGTGCAGCTATCAGTAATGATTTATACATTAACCAGATACATTTAATATGGTTATTATAAATATAAATACATGTAGTATATTTATGTTTAATATATCACAAAAATATATATTCAAGCATATTAACAGACTATTTCTACTAAGTTCATATCTAATAAGGTAAATTTTTTTATTTGTCATGGTAACACACTTTTCAAATCCAGCAATATTTGCATCAATATTCCAATTCCAAGGCAAGTTAATATGTAATAATTTATTTATTTATTTATACGTCCAACCATTTTTTATCTCTATAAAAGTGTTAAAAACAACTATAAAGTACATGACAAGAGTAAACAAGTTGTAGATAGCAAAATCCATGCTTTCATTTAAGAAGTTAAAACATGATTACTAAAATTTGTAGTCATCCAAAAAGTCCATTTAAATTAAAAATAAATTATGAGAACATACATGAATCAGTTTATATATCATTCTCAAACTCCAACTGAACAATCCAACGGTCAAGATCTTTGATCAAAACACCCCGACAAACAGCAAGCTGATTTTCTGCGGTACACAGCAAATCCAAGTAAATCACTTGAGTCGGTTGAAGGCTCTAGTTTGGCTCGTCGACGGCGATTGCGAGCACACGTCGTTGAGCTCGACTACGCCGTCGGTAGGATCTTCCTAACTCCTCCTCTTCTTATGCCTCCTTACAAGGTACTTAGCCAACGCGAGCAAGTGACCGATGAGGGCGGCGAACATGACCACGACCACCACGACCATGAAAGCGGCAGCCACCTTGCTCATCTCGTGATCGTTCTTGTGCAACACGAAATCACCGTAGGCGAGCGCCATGAAGAACAACGAGGCCCACAATATGATCAACACGATCCTGGTCTGGACCCAGTGCCTCAACGAGCCCCCGCTCGCCAAGAGGACGAAGAGGACGAGGGCGAGCCCGAACGATGCGGTCACGAAGAGCCGGAAAGCGGTGTACTCCTTCGAGTGCTCAATGCCGGTCTGGAAGGTGGCTCCCGCGATGACCGTCGCCACCACGAGTATGCTCTCTTCCATCTCCCTAAACCACCTCTTGTCCTTCGCCTTCTGGTCCAAACCCGTCTCAATTCCGGAGGACTGTGCTCGTTTCCTACCAAGGAAGGATATCCCCTCGCTGAACATCCCAGCGTTGATCTCTCGCGCGAGGTACCCTTGCTTGTTCCTTATGCTTGCGTCGATTTTGGTCAATAGGAAATTCTCAATCTGTGGAATTCACTGGTTATTGTGAGAAAAGCGGGAAAGAATCGATCAATCTACTCATTTTTTTCTTGTATGACTATCATATAAGTACTGTGTGACCGTTGGAGAGAGAGAGATGGACGGAGAGCTCACCACTCTGTTCCTCCTCTCTCTGGCGACGTGCAATGCCGTGTTCCCTCCGCGATCCGTAAGGTTGATGAGTTGCGGTGAGCCTTGCACGATGGCCCTTGCGGCACCCAAATGGCCATGCCGGGTGCTCGTGTGCAGCGCGGTCTCCCACTCGACTTCCGTCCTCGCCTCGACGAGGTCCGTGTAGCCTTTGGACATCATTTTTCTCAGAGTCTCCACATCCAACCGGTTGCACGCCGCCGCGACATGCACGAGCTTCCTACCTTCCCCGTCAGGGATGAGCCCAAGCCGGCAGTCGGCACTGAGCATCTGCCACACTATCTTCCAATGGCCTATCGCCGCGGCGATGTGAATCGGGTACATACCATGCACGTCCGGCAAGTGGGTTAGCTCGGGCATGAGCCTCATCAGCTCAAACGCGTAGTCGGCTTTACCGGCTAGGCACGCGACGTGGAGAGGCGTGTCGTGGCTTGCTGGGGGGAGGAGGAAGCGGTAGAGGAGACGGGGATCGTGACGGAGGCGGTTGTGGAGGTAGGCGGCATTGCCGTCGAGGGAGGCTTGGAGGAGATCGGAGTCCATGGAGTGGATGATTCGAGGGATTAGAGATAATTGAGCTTACGATCAACACGTCTTCCGCTTTAAACAATACGAATTGAGGTGCTTCGTAGCAACTTACCGAAGTTGTATATAGCCTAGTCATTTTGCAACAACCCCCCGTAAAAAACACATATTTGCTCTTAATTAAAACAATAGTTTTTGGGGAAAATACGAGGGTATATGTACTGTATTCGTATTGTACGTATAAGCAAAATATGTTATGTATGTATCTGATCACGATCCAGGGCATTTTCTCTACTTTACTTAGCTTTGAACGATTCAATGAAATTATTATCGTAGGCACTCCGCATACTATGTGCATGCATCAAAGTCCTCTCTTTTTTTAATTGGAGCAGTTTTTTTTCCTCTTAATGTTCCCAGATATGAGATGGAGACAAGAAAATAATCTTGTCCAATTACACCACAACCAAATCTATGAATTTGGGGTTTAAGAGTTGACAGGGTCCCACTTCCAGGGGTTGTGGTGTAAGTTACGAGGGTGGTTGTGTAATTATATAGATTATCGAGGTTGTCTCATAGTTGGACCATATTTTAGGGTCATGGTACAGAAATTCCAATAAACATTTCATGTTTCGATGGGTATGACAACCGGTTGCAGTCGACTTTTGCGCCTGGAGTTCTTACTTAATGATCGCTAAAGCCTGAAGCAACAAAGATTAACATGAAAGCATACGGGAAGGTCAACCTGTTGTAGATGTTGTGTTATTCCTTCAACAGCATCGAGTCGTTGACTTTCTCCTTAGCCCATTTTCAGTATAATCAGGGTTATAGGAGAACTTACTTATACCTTCCGAAGTTAAATATATGAACATATTTATTTATTGCCCACGTCGAACAGCATGTTTGCCTATAAATAAGCTTGTTGTGAATTTCAAAGTAAGAAATCGATTCGCATGAAATCAGATGTTTCACCAATGGTGGTGACTCCATCAGGGCCAGGATCTATCTTATATCATCGAATCATGAGAAATTCCCATATGCAACTCTATATGTAGACTGATTGTAACTTACCGAGCCTAAATTAAGGCCGTTAATAGGAAAGAGCAATCATGATAACTTGTTGGATTCGAGCTCAATTGGACTTCATGACCACCACTCAAAAGTCTTAAGCTTAAGTTGTCAAATCGAATATGTTGACAATTGTCCAAATGCTTAAACACAAGTTGTCAAAAAGTATTCTCTCACCCTTATAACTCAACCTCACAATTTGTAACTACTAGTATAAGACTATGTTTGAGGTGTTACAATGTTAATTTAGCTCATGCCACTGCAATAAAATACATTAATGATGTATGGCAACTGAAAATTTTAGCCGTAAATTCTTTTTCTTTTTTTGCAATGAACTTTTAGTCGCACAAAGTAAGAAGCATTTTAACCATGAATTCATTACGTATTGCGTGCATTAATGAATTCTTCATTGCTAGAGTAGTGGCAGTGTATCCATCAATGTTACAGTCGTTGGCCGGCCCTACTTTTGACATCGGATTTTGTGTGATGATTCAACCATCACAAGAACCCAAGAAGTTGTCTGGTGGTAGTGCAGTGTGCCTACATCTTAAAGGAACCGGATTCGAATCTCAAGAAGATGCTCCAGACCCCTGAAATTATCGTGACTACTATTAAAAAAGCCATCACAAGTCAAAATATTCAATAATCGACATTATACATACGCACGCATATATCTAATATTCAGTAATCAACATTTACCAAAGGGTACAACAAGTATATCCACACTCTGTAGAGTCGGCTATAACATTGGAATATGTCCTTCGTCTCGTGACAATGCATATCCAAGTCGAACTACGTCTGTTGTAAACAATAAGTTAAAAACAAAATATTAAAAAGATTTGCATGAATGTATTACAATTATCCCTTTAACCACTATGCGGTACTTCTTGAGATTATCCCTTTAACAACTAAAGATAGGAGCTACCACAATGCGGATGATCTCTCCAATATAATCCAACTGCTTAATTGCAGTCAATTAGCAGCAAGTTTTATGAAAGACCTACATCGTTCATATTGTCATAGGATCAAAATCCCGTCACCGATTTCCACATGTGTGATATTAGCTAACACGTAGCTAACCAATCCTCATAAGTAGAACGATCGCGGACACGCTCCAACTCTTCTCGAACTTGTACTTGCTCATGCATCGACACACCAGCATAAGTAAAAGCATGACTCTACAGATCACTCAAAAACACTCAAGAACATGCTCAAGAACACTAAAGAACACAACCACGTGATCACACAAGCAAAGGCACAAAGTTTCTTCTCTTATTAGAAGGGGAGAGTCGCTACGGAGTGGGGCTGTCTACAAATGAGACACCACCATCCCTTATATAAAAGATCTAAGGCAATCAAATAGACACTCATTATTATATATACAATAATGAGATATGAAGAAACAAGACTCTTCAAGTTCCATGGCAACCCTTCGCGTTCCAAAGCTACTATTTATCTTCATATCTCTTCGACTCCCTTGTTTCCCATTCATCTTTTCACACGGTTGATGACACATTTACCACAAAGTCATCAACATACTCATGTTTCAACGTCTTGTTGATGCAGCTTTCCCATAACTCACCAAGTGCCACCGAACACTCGATCTTGTGCCAAAGTGAACTCGCGACCACCAGACCCTCATGTGGTAAACCCTTCCTTAGCACTGCACATGCTGAAGTCTGCCAGAATTTCATTATCGTGGCCCCATACCACTCTCGTACGTGAGCATGCTCGCCCATGCTCGTACTCAGCATATACAATGCTCCATGCCTCCTTGGATCACCATGTATTGTTACCGATATTGTGTGCTTTCGTGCGTATGCTTGTGTGGTCGTATCGCTCCTCAATGAAGTCGCTTCACTGCATACCGCTCTGCTGGGTGCACGTATGTATCGCTACGTTCATCCACCATCATGTCTTGCAATGATGCATGTACTCATTGTGCTCGCACTGGTACAATTACCTACCGAGATGGTGTCCTTTCTGGTGCTTTTCCATTGCTACATACGGTTGAGTCTCCAAGACTTCTGTGGATAACCTCTGATTTATCCACTCACTATAGACTCCTCATGAGGTTAGCTCCATCACTCATGTCCATGCATCTGCTACCGTATCTGCACGACATTCTTAATCATAGAATTTGGGGATGTAACAAGCTTCTCCCATCTGAAGAATTTATTATCCTCAACCGAGCATGGCTTCTTCAGTTGACATAACATCATGATCCTCCATCCTCTATGCACCTCTTGATGCGACTCAATGTGAAGTGTGGTGCAAGCTTGCACCATTTCCCTTCTTACACATGTTCTTCTCATGAACCATCATGTCCTGTCATGATTTAGCTTTCACCTTGAGAAGTGGAGCTTCCTCATCAACTCCTACCCTCGGTGCGTCCCTCTCAGATCTAGTGTGTGCAAGCTCTAGCTCCACCTATGGAGTACTTACTTCCATGCTCGTTCATTGTCGATCTCGATCATTCCCCATGGGTGTCCCCATATCTTGGGAGATGAGTGTCTCCTGCGCTCCGACCATCTTCAGTATCTCGCTATGTACAAGATCATTGGTAAAGTGGTTGTCTCCCCTCCACCACCATGGACGTCCATCACCTTGTCCATGTTACATCACCCTCTAGAGCTCTGCATCGGCTTCTCATGCACGGATGTTCTCCTATCCGCATCTTCGACTATGTAGCTCCAACGTACACATTGGTGCTCAACAAGCACCTTCAGACTCCTATGCATTCTTGGTCGAGCCTTGACACCTCCAAAGCTCTTAGTGGTCAAGGTCCCTCCCTCCAAAAAGTTCGAAGTTCCACATCGAATTGTCATTAGCCTACCCTACTTTTGATGTTGGATTTTGGGGGATAATTTAACCACCACAAGTCAAAATATTCAATAATCGACATTATACATACACAAACTCACTCATATATGAAATATTCAGTAATAAACATTTATCCATGGGTATAGAGAGCATGTCCATACTCTGTAGAGTCAGATATAACATTGCAATATGGCCTTCATTATATCAAGATGCATATCCAAGTCGTATTGCTTCGGTTATAAGTAATAGGTTAAAAACAAAATATAAAAAAGATTGCATGAATTTATTATAATTAATTACATCCAGCTCATGGATGGTATGTATGCGGTACTCCTTGGGATTATCCCTTCAACCACTAAAGATAGGAGCTACAACAATACGGATGCTCTCTCCAATAAAATCCAACTGCTTAATTACGACCAATTTGTAGCAAATTCTGTTAAAGATCGAAATCATCATACTGTCATAGGGACAAAATCCCGCTACCGATTTCCACATGTGCGACATTAGCTAACCCGTAGCTAACTAATCCTCCTGAATAGAACGATCACGGACACACTCCAACTCTTCTCGAACTTGCACTTGCTCACGCATAGATGCTTCAACACAAGTAAAAGCCCGACTCTATGGATCTCTAATGAATCTCCATTTCATCACCGTTATTCTTTCATTTTGGCCTTAAATCACTAGCTAAATGCATGTATATAACATTAATTTGTATAAAACAACACTCAATTATCGATATGTAATTAATATATAATCACATGTATTTAATTTCTAAATAAAAGAATAAAGGAAAGAAAAGAAATGAAATGAAGTGATAAATACACTAAATGACCCTAGACCCCTAGACCAAAGAAATAGTGACTTGGTCGACAAGGAATAAAGTACTGGGAGATAGGGCACTCAATTGTACAGAAAATACATTAAAACCCTTATTCTATTTACTAATAAATAACCTTTTAGGTCCTATTTTATTTTTCAATTTTTATATATCAAATAATAAAACCCTCAACATGAAAATTTTACATAAAAATACAAAGAAAAATACAAAATTTATTTCACACAAAAATAATACGGTGCATCTAGGACATTCATAAGCCGCAAAGAAAACTTCACGAACCTGTATCTCCTTCATGCAATAAAATAAAATTACCTATTTAATGAAGGTGGGTTCATTTAGAATAGAGCTCATATGCAAAAGTTGGCTTTTGGGTAAATATTGTATTGTATACATGTATATTATGTTCAATAAATCCATACTTTATCATTTTTAACATTATTATATTTTTAAGTACTTGTAAATAGTATTTGAAATACATTTAAATAATAAAATTATAATAAAGATATTAAAAATACATTAAAATAAATAAAGTAATAAAATATATAGGTGTATTATACATATAATATACATATACTTATTTATTTAAGTAAATAAATAAAATCAAAAAATATAAAAAATATGTGAATGCGTATTTAATTAAACTTTTACTATATAAAATATGTATACAATAATAGAATATCAAATATGAAATAAAAAATAGAACATTGTAAATACATGTATTTATACCTACATGTATACATGTAAAAATTAACGCCTAATAAAAAGTATTGTGAAAATAAATAAAAATACTTAATACTAAACAAAATAACAAACAATTTTTATGTTTTGACTTAAAATTAATAAAATTGTTTATTATTTTTAATTCATTTTACAAGGGAATCTCCCTTTGGAATTATCAAGTTGGTCCACATGGACCAGCCAACACCTCTTCTTTGTTGACCCAGTGGGTCAACTATGCGCCTCTCACCACCCCCTTTATCAAAGGTCATAGGATCTCTGACTTCTCCATTTTTGGAGCTAAATCATTGCTCGAGGAACCACAACTTCTTCACCAAACCTCTCCCCCTCACCTTCCTCCATTACACCCTATCCTTGGATCCCCTATAGATACATCCATTCGAGTCATATCGCCCATCCAACATCACGCAATCTTCGTTGTATAATGCTTCATCTCCATTCCCTTTTGAATTTTTGATCCCTCTTGGTCTTTCGTAACCCCAAATATCACTACGCTAGAGCTACGTGGTGACAACAGCTGGCTCGTGGAGATGTCAGGAAGGAGAAGGAGGTGCCAAAGTGTGATCGACCATTGCCTGAAGTTTCTTCAAGCGAAGGTCTCCCTGCTCCCTGTTTCCTACAGGTATGAGCTGATTAGATTAGGTTTTCTCGTTGCTTTTCATTCACGTATCTTAATTTAGTCTTTAGTTCCTTCGATTAATGGTTAGATTAGCTTAATTTGTAGGACCTTTGTAAGTTGGAGCTCACTGCTCCATCTCAAACCCGCCTTGCTACCTGTGTTTTCGATCCACCATTTCACCTCATTTTCATTCCACATTGCCTTATTCACAAATCCCCCATAAAATCCCCCTTTATTCCACAAGAATCATCCGGTGAGCTTCCTCCACCACCTACCATAGGAGCTCGTCGCCTTCACCACCGCGTACATAGCAGCTTCATCTTCTGGGTCAAGGAGAAAGCCCTCGAGCCCTTAGATCTTTTTGTGCTGAAACACGAGCCTTGCAGCTCCTGGAGCGAAGTTTTAAAACACATCTTAGTGATCCATGTGACCTTGAGCTCCAGGCCTCTATCGATGGGGTCGGTGTACCACTGCGAAGCTACTAAGCTCATCAGGGAGGAGAAAGCACACCCGAGATGGACGAATTTGGCACTTGAAGGTCGGGGAAGAATAGCTTCTTCCTCGTTCTTCCATTGACCTCCACCGCTGCTGGAGTGAAGGTGCGGCCCAGATCTAATCTGGATCGCTCATCTCGAGGCGAACCATCATGCCTCCCGACTGCACGATCTGATTAGTAGTGGCACATGGAGCTTCCTGCAACATCCAATGGTGCCTTAAGTTGGATAAATTACCAGGAACGCCCACCACTTTTTTTATTACTTATAAGCATTGTAAATATAAAGTCTAGTTTAAATAATTGTGCAATATTTGCAAGGGCCACCCTGAACTTTTGATAATTACATAGAGGTCATTGCGCTTTACATGTTGCACCACATGAGGCGTTGTAATATTTGCACTTAAGCCCCTCCAGCTTCCTTTATTTTGATTTAGTCTTTTAAATTTTTAATATAAGTGTTATTTTTTTGGGATATTTTTTGCATGACCCCCTGTCCTTTATTTTTATTGTAAAAATATCCCTTCTATGCATGTATTTATTTCTTTGCATTTCTATTTTTCTTAAATGGCTTCAATGCTTTAGAATTCTTAGGAAAAGTATTGTAGCTGCCTCTTAGCATGCTTGTTCACGCCCATATTTTGTTTTGACATTTTATGGTATTTCCCATTTCTAAAATTCAATTAGTAGCTATCTATCTATCCCTATTTACTTACAAAAATAAAAAAATATAAAACTACTTCTAAAAATTCCAAAAAAAGTATATCTATATTTCTATATATTTTACCTACAGATCAAAAATCACAAAGCAAAAGAAAATACTAAAAATTACTAAATCCTAAAAACTTATAAAAATCAGTAAAATTTATTTAAAAATCCAAAAAAAGAATTTTATGTTTCTTACTTTTCTTTATATTATATAGTATATATTAAAAATAGTTTTGGTAATTTTCAAACTTATTATTTATTTTTAATACCCAAAACAATTCAGCTTATACATTATATTTACTATTTTGATATGTTTAATACATTAAAAATACATAAAATTTAGCAAAAATATATAAAAACCCTAAAAATGGGAAAAAATAAAAAAATATAAAACAATTTTTTTCTGAATTTTGACTATATTTAGCGTTATTTTAAATTATAGAAACTTATAGAAACTTATATATACTATATATAACTTATAATATTTAATTACTAATTATTATTACTTATAAATATATATTATATATTTAAAACCTTTAAAAAATAAAAAGAATTGTTCCTTTCTATATATGTATTATATAGCCTATATATAATTTATAATATCTATATTATAATATGTAGATATATATTATATATTTAAAAATAAAAATAATTTAAAAATGCAAAACTAATAAGAAAATAGTTGGGGAAAACCAATAACTTGATATTCATAGAGCCCCTGGGCTCTCTTATATAGGAGAAAAACCCTTGGGTAACTTATAAGATAGGTACATGAAGAAATAAAAATACATAAATAATACCAAAAGATAACAATAATCTCAACACTCCCCTCAAATCAGAGCATATATGTCTATCATGCTCAGCTTGGAACAACATCTTTGGAAAGGGCATCCAGTAAGTGCTTTGGTGAATATATCTGCAGTCTGATCTTCAGTAGAAACATGAGAGGTAGATATTAGACCCTTCTGAATCATGTCTCTTGTATAGTGGCAATCCACTTCTATATGCTTTCTATGCTCATGGAATGCAGAATTATTTGCAATAAATAGTGATGCCTGATTACCACATAAAAGATGCATAAGAAAAGGTACATCAGCAGCAAGATCAGTCAGAACTGACCTGACCCGCATCATCTCTATGCATCCCTGAGCCATGGCCCTGTATTCGGACTCTACACTAGATCTGACAACTACAGTCTTCTTCTTACTTTTCCATGACACAAGTGATTTTCCAACAAATATAGCAAACCCAAAAGTGGACTTATTGTCCCTAGGGCATCCTTCATAATCCACGTCTACACATGTTGTGATGTCAAGAGACGTGCCTCTGCTGAATAAGAGACCAATACCTAGTGAGGATTTCAGATATCTCATAATCATATAAACAACATACATATGCACCTTCCTGGGATGCTCCATGAACTGACTCACCTTGCTAACAACAAAGCATATATCTAGCCTGGTGATGGTATCATATAGGAGCTTCCCTACTAGTTCCTTGTATCTCCTCTTATCTATCTCCTCAGTATCATCATACTAGTTCTTTGTATCTCCTCTTATCTATCTCCTCAGTATCATCATCATATAATCTCATACTTGGATCCATAGGAGTAGTAACAGGCTAGCACCCTGTCATAACTGTCTCTAATAGAAGATCAAGAACAAACTTTCTTTGGTTCATCACAAGACCATGCCAGTTCCTAGCGAATTCTAATCCAAGGAAGTATCTCAGATTGCCAAGATCCTTGATCACAAACAACTGACCTAGGGACTCATTGGCTTCCTGAATGGCCTACTTATCATCACCAGTGACAATAATGTCATCAATATAGACAAGAATAACAACTGTACATCTCTGTGTCCTCTGAACAAAAAGTGAGTGATCCACAGTGGACCGAACAAATCCATGATGCTCTATCAACTCTAAGAGCTTCTCTTACCAAGCTCTAGGACTCTGCTTCAAGTCGTAAATCATCTTGTGGAGCCAACATACCTTCTGAGACTCCCCCTCAGCAGCAAATCCTGGTGGCTGTTGCATATAAACTTCCTCATGTAAATCTCCATATAGAAATGCATTATTCACATCAAGCTGATAAAGAGGCCATCATGTGAAACATCAACTGATAGGAGAATGTGTAATGTTGAGTATCTGGCCACTGGAGAAAAGGTGTCCTCATAATCCACCCCATAAGCCTGGGTGAAGCCACGTGCTACAAGCCTTGCCTTGTAGCGATCCACGCTATCATCTGCTCGCTGCTTCACCATAAATATCCACTTGCACTCCACTACAGATGCACCTGGAGGGGCAGAAACAACACTCCAGGTACCACAAGACTGTGAAGCGACCATCTCCTCTTCCATGGCAAGTCGCCAACTGCTATGTTATATGGCCTCCTGATATGTTCATGGTATAGCGATGGTTGAGGGACTCATAAAAAACTTCATGTATTCCTTTGAAAGATGGTCCAAGGAAACATGCGCAGCTAGAGGGTACTTAACACAATTGCGACGGGGCTTCCTCAAGGCAATAGGTACATCAAGGTCTTGATCCTCTCTGTTCTCTGCTATCAGATTCTCCTGTGTAGTATCATGTGGATCAAGCATATCACCAGTGTCATCGGGAAAAATAATGTGTTCATTACATACCTAGGGTGTGTTGGATGACTGTGAAGGCGCAGGAGCAAAGGGGCGAGTAGAGGACCTATAAAAATAAAAACGAGGTAGGAACTGAGTCTTGGTAGTTGGAGGTGGTGGAGGAGGTGGAGGTGACTGAGACTCATCATGAGGACTTGTTGGTGGAGATATCGGTGGTGGAGGAATGAAGATATCCTCACTAGAGTCAGTATTAGACAACATGTCACCCGTAGGAGAAAAATACATAACAGACTCAAAAAATGTGACATCTGCACTCACATAATATTTCCTTTCAACATGATCAAAACACCGATACCCTTTTTGGGTACGAGAATAGCCAACGAACACACATTTGACAACTCTAGGAGAGAGCTTATCATGACCAGGAGTGAAATTGTGGACAAACGCCACAGATCCAAAGACTCTGGGGGTAAGTGAGAATAAGTCCTTCTCGGAAAATGCAATAAAGAAAGGAACTTTTTATCCAAGCATAGTGGACGACATGCGATGAATTCACGATGCATCATACTAAAGATGAAAATAGAGCTTCGTTCCTAAATAATTAGATGCATTTCATCATTTATTCTGTATTTTTACCATTCATGCAATTAAAATTATAATTTGCATTTTAGCACTCATAATTGCATTCATAATCATCTTCGCATTTGCACCCAATTTCATGCATTTTGACTAATTCATGCTAACTCTAACTGACCTCAAACCACTCCCATTCTGTACATACTACTAACAAGATTAAAGGAAAAATACAAAAAAATACTAACTCGAATAATTGGCCCGTGAGACAAAACTACAATTTCAGACCAAACAGACTAAAACGTTAATATCTTCCTCATACAGTGTCTGATTTAGGTTTACTCGCTTTTAAAGTAATACATATATAAAGACCTTCAAAACAAGACTAATTTCATAAAAATCAGAGCTCGTATGTGAAAGTTGGGATTTGGGCCTCTTTTGTGCGTTTTGGGTTTTCCCTGATTTTGACTCGATATTTTTTGTACATAATTAACTCTTTTTCTCTTATTTCTTGTTCATCTATATTCTTTGATAAAAATTTTAATAAAATCCATAAAAATCCAAATTCAAATTGAGACTGACATCAAAGAAACTGACCGAGTTCGAGTGTCCATTACGAGTATGTACAAATTTCTCACCTTTTCTTCTTTATTTTATTTCCCTATTTTTTTATTTCATAAAAAAATAGATTATTGTGTAAATATTTATCTGTGATTTTATCGTTATTTTTCTCGATTTTATCTTAATTAAAATCATAAAAAAATTACAAAACCTCAAAATTAAGGTATTCTTTGTGCATGGAGTACCCCAAAAATATCATTTTGCACAGATGACCTCTTTTACTCTTGGTTCCTTCATGAAAGTTATAGATCTCATCGAGATGAGCAATTTCTGTGTTAGGTACCTATCGATCCACAGTCATTTTCTATTTCTTTCCCATTTATCTTTGTCCTTTTATTTTTAACTTTTTTTTGAGTTGACACGTGGCGCTCCTGGAGCCGCAACATGTCACTCACTTTTAGCCTCTTTTCCTTTATAATTTTTTTAATAAAAAAAACCTTTTCTTCTCACCTCACGTACCACGCACGTGAGGTATTCCTTCTCTCTCCTTCTCCCTTCTTCCAGTCAACGGGCCCAACATCCTCCCCCTTATCTCGTCGCCGGCCTAACGATCACCCTCGTGCGAGACCTGCAACCGCCGTGCAACAGTCGCCTCCCCCTTATCCCCTCGTTAGCTTACTCATCCCTATAAAACCCATCGAGCCATCTGACTCCAAGGAATCCGCCATAGCCTTGGCTACACTAAGGAAAAGCTCGTGGAAAGGCCGATGACAGGGGCATACTCCGCCGTGGTTACTTCTAGGCGAGATCATCCCCGAGCCTCATCGTGTTTGCCATGAGACTCGAGGCAACGATAGGAAGAGGACCACCGTCCTTCCTGACCCCAAGCGATACCCCCATCCACCCTCTATTTCCATCTTCTCCCATGTTCCATACTTCCCCTGTTTCTACCGAATTCCTCTATTCCCTCTAACACACCCTTCATTCCGCCTGCACCTCCGCCTTCACCCCCACCGCTCGATTCCTCCACGGGTCGTTGCCATTACCGTGGCATTTGCGGGTATCGCACGTGGGTGGTTGTTAGGCCGGCGACGAGATAAGGGGGTGGAGGTTAGGCCCGTTGGCTGGAAGAAGGGGGAAGGAGAGGGAAGGAATGCCTCACGTGCGTGGCACGTGAGGTGGGAAGAAAAGGTATTTTAAAAAAAATTATAAAGGAATAAAGAGGCTAAAAGTGAGTGACACGTGGTGGCTCCAAGAGCTGCCACGTGTCAACTCAAAAAAACCGAAAATAAAAAGACAAAGATAAATGGGAAAGAAATAGCAAATGACCTCGGATCGATAGGTGCCCAACACAGAAATTGCCCTCCTCATATAAAAAACCACAAGCCCCCAAAAGGTAGAGAACTTCTCTGTTCCCTCACTACTCGGGGTGTCTCGATGAGATCTACAACTTTCATGAAGGGACTAAGAGAAAAAGAGGTCATCTGTGCAAAATTATATTATTGGGGTACTCCATGCACATAGAATACCTTGATTTTTAGGTTTTGTATTTTTTATGATTTTTAGCTAAGAGAAAAATCGTAAAAAATAACGATAAAATCACAGATAAATATTTACACAATAATCTAATTTTTATTTCTAAAAATAAATATATTTAATATTTATTATAATTAATTAGTAAAAATTTCATTGTTTGCATTCATTTATTCACGGAAAATTTATTTTGCATCCAAAAATTCCAAAAAAATTATAATAGTCTAATTTCATTACATTTCACATTCTATCCAAGTTTGAGGATTTTTGGAATTCATTTAATCGAAATTTGCATTTTAACCCTCGAACTTTGTCAAAATTTCATTTGCCTCATTTATTGCATTTAAAAATACCAAAAAATTCCTCTTTGAAAACCTAAATTCTAGATCAACTTTTAACCAACCTTAGGAGACATTTACCTCCCTAAGTTCGACCTTGGACTTACCCAAGTAAAAAAATTTGATCGCTTGCTTTAATCGATATTAATTAAATCTGCGGTTTTTTATTAACTCTGAATTACACGACTACAACGAAATCGTTAATTCGATATTATTAAAAGGGTAAATTTCGGTTCTTCAAATGGCATTGTTGTCGGAGAGGCACGGCTTAGGTTGTTTTTAAGAAAATCAAGTTTTTATGTTTTCTGACCCCCGATTTTCTTGTAATTATTTCTCCATTTTTTCTACTTTTCCAGTATTTTTATTTCTTTAAGTTGTGTATATTTTTCTATGAACCTCTCTCTAATTTTTGATCTTCTATTTTTCGTGCGAGGTACCCTGTGACTCGGAGCGATCTTCTTGGAGATCGATGCATCTCGGAGCAACTGGATACACACCATTTTTAATTTTTGGAAAGAGAGTGTTTTTAATTAACTGCGAATTTTCAACGGTTCCCGATCGGGTTCTCGCGTGTGTAAAATAAACTGAAATTTTGTTTTGTGACGTGTCGGCCTGTTTCACCCTTCGGTGAGGGTGGGGTCCGACTTGAGTGGCGAAAATAGGATAGGCACACGATAGTATAAATTCAAATTTGTTTGTGTCCTTCGTAATTTAAGACCACACTTTCACTAAATTATACGCACTAGATCGTCTCTCATTTAGCCACATTAAATTTCCTATCACTCGCTAATAGAAATTCATGATCTAGGTGTGATTTCTCATGCATGCATTAGATTTAAATTTTCTAGAAAAATTTTCAATTCTGTCTAGCATATTGCATGAAGATTGCGAGGAGGCACTGTAAGTATTTTGAATTAACTCATCATAGTGTTCCCATCACATGACTTTTTCGATTCTCCCTTGTTTTCACTCACATAGGAATAAAGGAAATTGGAATTGCCGTGTAGACGTGCATTGTTCCCACTCATTTTCAAGTGATAAGCAAATTAAAACTAGGGGATTGCTAACATTATTGATTAATTAAAATTGGATAAAATTAAAAATCATTGTTTTCGGGAGAGCAACTTCGTCGTTGTTTGATTTCAGGCTGAGTACAGAGAGTGTATGTACACACTAAGATAGAGCTCAAATCCCCGCCTTCCATATGAACGTACCCGCTCTTCACAAATACTACAGGCTAAAGTATTTGAAGTTCAACTGACCGACACCAAGTAGCCTCCGCTTGCTTTGGCAAGTAGATAGGGGTGAACCAACGGTGCGATGCGACAAGTTGCTTAGTAACCCCTCAGGGCGAAGTGACAAGCCTTGTCAGCATCTGCCTACTTCGGTAGGTAGATAGGGGCATGTCCCTGAACTTATCGGTATTAACCGAGTAAGCTTGTGATAGGAGCTAAGAGAGGAAGGGCGTTGGCATCTTACGCGACAGGTTAAACAAGGGAGACGCAGTCGGCAGTGAGCCGACTCCCCTATAGGCCATCACGTAATCCTTGCTAACTTTGCTTGAAAATCATACTTAAAACCAACTAGATTAATCAGACACAGCTTCGGGGCCTTCACTGAGTTGAGTTGGTGAAATTGGATTTACAATTGTGTATTGAATTGTATGGCAGTGCATTTGCACATATAGATCATGGTTTCATAAATCTTTTTTCGATTTCATTCGAAGATGTCAGAATTTTGGCATTCATACCTAGACTCCATGGGTCGTGCTTACATGACAAATTTCCTATCTTCGTATCCTCTATCTTTCCAGAGGAACCCTCTCTTTGCGGTAGTTTCTCCCCAGCCACCATTTTCTTCACCCACCCACCCATCCTTGGTTGAAACATTGAGATACGAACCGCTCACAGAATCGAATATGTTCTTCGAAGACATAATGGAGTGAGCAGACTCGAGGATGAACATTGGCGTAACTGAATTTGATAGAGGAACACGATCCCCGATTACGTATGAAAACTCACTATTTGAACCATCCTCTACTCGGGATGACTCACAGCTCGAGTATGACCACTTTTCCTTTGACCACAAAGATGACACCCAAAGTCAAGGAAATTTGACTCACGACCAAACCCTAATTACAGAAGCTGACTATATCTCGGTTCAAGAGAAAATACCAATGTCGCGGCATACCGAGCAGTCACTCAAATTCAAGTCATGAGACGATAATGGATGACATAGCTCGGATCAATAAGAGGACCGAGGTTTTAACTGAACAATTTGATAGTGTCATCCAAATAGTCAAAGATATGATCATCAACCGAGAGGAATCAAGAAAATCATAGAGCGAGCCCGAAAACCATCATGTGTCTGACACACACAAACACCACAGACCACTGACCCTCCTACTGAATTTAGTAAAAATTCAAAAAAAATAAAAAAATTCAAAAAATTCAAAAAAATTGACAACATCAATATAGAAGCATTTAGCAAAAGTCTGATCTTAGAGCTTCCATTAATCAAGGCCATAGAGTATGTTCCTGATCTTCAGAGATTTGTGAAGAGTCGACTATCACCTAAGAAGATGGGAAAGAAAAGATCTTGAACAAAATATCATTTAACCACTATGGCCAGTTCAATGGTGCTGACCCAAACAAACAAAGTCCGGAAAGTAAAACGATTGACCAAAATGACCTATGAAATTGGGAATATTGATCTTAGCAATGTTTGGATTGACGATAATTCTACACTCAATATCCTCCCGAAGTCCATGTTTGACAGACTCGAACTTGGATCGCTCAGAAAGACACGAGTGATCGTTTAGTTTCCTGATCGATCTACAAAAAAACCGAGAGGAATCATCTCCGTCACCATTAATTTCCAAAGTGTCGCACATAGAGTGGACTTGATTGTCCTGGACATTGAACACCGAGGAGATATATATGAGTCTCCTATTATTTTGGGAAAGCTGTTTTTAGCTTCCGCTAGAGCGACTATTAATTGTGAGACTCAGGATATTATTCTCCCGAACACAAATCAAATTGATCAAGTTCTCACGGACACACCAAGCCCTGAGACAACCGAACAAAAAATTGCCAATCGTGACATAGAAGAATCTTCATATGTTCAGATCTCTCCACTTATCAAAGACACAAACGAAGGAGAGACATCTTATGAAACAACTGGCGAGCTTACAAAGGTGAGTGATATCAAACGAGACACACCCAATTCACCACAATCGGACAAGGTTATGTCGGATCCCCCTGAATCCACACGTGCAAAGCCAATTGAGAGTAAATACTCAAGATGTGTGCTAACCTTACAAGAATATTACTATTTGTATGGAGACTCATCTGATAGGGAACTCAAGGGCAACATCTCACAAACAATACCTCCTGAACCGACTAAAAATATCACTTTCAACATTTTAGAAAAAGTATCTCTTGAGGATTACTCATCAAGTTCAGAGGATAAGAGCAGTATGAGAGAGCTCAGTTCGGAGAATCTACAGACTGATCAGAACAAGAAGTCATATGTCGACCCATGTCAGACTTTCCCTGTCCCTCTCTATTATTCGTCTAAAGCTTATGCCCCTGGTCCCGTTCAATATACGGGAACAATACGTTGTGACCAGACCGACACTTGTTCATCTGAATATTTAGAGGAAGAAAAGATTGACCCGAAAACTGAGCGAGCTATGAGAAAAAAAGCTCAAAAATAAGAATAGTTGGAGTGACGTGACCTTTGATTATTATTATTATTACAATGACAAAACTGACTGTGGCTGGGAATTGTCTGATTCATCTCCTTCCAATCAATATTCCCTTCCACCACATTTCCTGATAAAAATTGGCCGTAAACCGCCTTGATCATCGGCTAACTGTTCCCCCGCCCCCATCGGTCTCTTTTATATTTTCTTCCTAGACTTAGGACAAGGCCTAAGTATAGGGGGGACCGATGCCATCTGTATTTATTCATCATTCTACTCCTCATTCGATCTATATATTCTCCAGATCTCATCGGTTCTCACACTCACTCTTGTCCTATACTAAGGCTGAGCAAAGCCTAAGTATAGGGGGGACCGATGTCCGTCCTGTATATATCCATCCATTTCTGCTCTTGATCTTATATACTTAAGATATCCATAGCCTAAGTATAGGGGGCGGTCAACTTCTTTCCTCCTTTTATTATTTTTCTCTCTACGCTTAGCATGAGCTATGTTTTCTTGTCGCTTCTTGTGCTCTGAGGACATAGCACACGCTAAGTATAGGGGGCTTGTATATATTACATATATACTTTACCCATAGCTCGTACTTTAACGCATTTTCATATATATTATTATGAGATGGATAAAAGTCAAAAAACAAACAAAAATAGAAAATAAAAAAATACAAAAAATAAATAAAATCTCTCTTGCATATCATCCTTATTTGATAAAAAAATAAAAGAAAAACTCAAAAAATTCTCTTTACTCTTGTATATCATCCTTGCAGTAAAAAAAAGATCTTGCACCTCATATGCATCTGCATTTCATTTTGCTTATCTAGCATATGCAAAGTGGAACGTTATTGGGTTATGAATCGAGTTGTGAGTAGAAGTGGAGAGTAGTATTTACTTGGCCTTAATCTACCTAATTTCCAGAGGAACTTCACCGAGAAAGAGGATTTTAGAAGCTTCAGGTCTTTTGCATTAATTCTTCAAGTTCTGCATGACAATGTACAACCATTGACTCTTAGTGTCTAACCTGGTTGCCTGATTCTGGGTATAGCTTTTAAGTAGGGAATAAACATGTTCTCTCGCACTATGCACTTAGCTCTACTCAGATGGGATGTTGGAAGACTGTGTGTCTCTTTTTTGGTAGCCTGGACATCTAAAGACTGGAGTATGGGTTGAAGAAAAGGGATGGACGGCTGGGCACAATTTCTTCTAAGATCCCAAAACATGTACGGGAAAAAAGATTCCATATCTGTAGGGGCACAAAAAGATCCATGCAGAGTTACCAAAAATCCATACCAAAAAGATACCAAATTACCAAATAAATATCTGACCAAAAAGGTCCAAGCTTCAAGAAAACCTGCCAATCTTAGCGGAGACTTGCTTAAACTGGCTAGCTTCGCAAGGAGAGGTGACTACATTGGTCACCCTTCAGTTCATTTCTATTTCTTCTAATTTCTCCCCCTTTCGATTGCGAACACAGCGTGACAAACCTTAGAAGGAAATACCTGACTCCCTGAGGATGAGCTACTGAGGGGGGTTTGCATGTTATTCCAACATTCTTGATGGGGAGAGCTAAAACCTTTCACACATATGAGACAGTTGTTTAATGTTCATGGGATATGCTTTGGGAGAAGGATTGATCTAAGATGACTTCTGAGCCGAAATTATTACAATGATATGTAGAACTTGAGGGCTATTGATTTTAAAATCCTAAGTCTCCCAGAAGTTCTGCCACACTATTAATCCAAAGGTCGGGTCTAGCTCCATTTTCACCTTTTGTTCATGACTTTGGTATGGAACCCAAAATCATTTCACTTTTTGCATTTCATTTTAGTTGCTCGTGGACGAGCAAGGTTTAAGCATAAGAGGTTAATGAATCCATGATTCATCATACTAAAAGATGAAAATAGAGCTTTATTCCCGAATAATTAGCTGCATTTCATCATTTATTCTGCATTTTTACCTTTCATTCATTTAAAATTAATATTTGCATTTTAGCACTCATAATTGCATTCATAATCATCTTCACATTTGCACCCAATTTCATGCATTTTTAACTAATTCATGCTAACTCCAATTTACCTCACACTACTCCCATTGTGTACATATTACTAACAAGATTAAAGGGAAAAACACTAACTCGAATAATTGGCCCGTGAGGCAAAACTCCAATTTCAGACCAGACAGACTAAAATGCTCATATCTTCCTCATACAGTTTCCGATTTAGGTCTACTCACTTTTAAAGTAATACATATTCAAAGACCTTCAAAACAAAACCAATTTCATAAAAATCGGAGCTCGTATGTGAAAGTTGGGTTTTTGGCCTCTTTTGCGCGTTTTGAGTTTTCCCTGATTTTGACTCGATATTTTTAGTACATAATTAACTATTTTTCTCTTGTTTCTTTTCATATATATATTCTTTGGTGAAAGTTTTAATAAAATCCATAAAAATCCAAATTGAAGTCGAGACTAACATCAAAGAAACTTACCGAGTCCGAGTGTCCTTTGCGAGTATGTACAAATTTCTCACTTTTTCTTCTTTATTTTATTTCCCTATTTTCTTATTTCTTAAAAATAAAAAATATTATTGTGTAAATATTTATCTGTGATTTTATCGTTTTTTTTCTTGATTTTTATTTTAATTAAAAATCATAAAAAATTTACAAAACCCAAAAATCAAGGTATTCTATGTGCATGGAGTACCCCAAAAATATCATTTTGCACAAATGAACTCTTTTGCTCTTGATACCTTCATGGAAGTTGTAGATCTCATTGGGATGAGTAATTTCTGTGTTGGGAACCTATCGATCTGAGGTCCTTTGCTATTTCTTTACCATAACTTTATCTTTTTATTTTTGTTTTTTTGGAGTTGACACGTGGCCACTCTTGGAGTCGCCACGTGTCACTCACTTTTAGCCTCTTTATTACTTTATAATTTTTTTAAAAAAAAACTTTTTCTTCTCACCTCATGTTCCATGCACGTGAGGCATTACTTCCCTCTCCTTCCCCCCTTCTTCCAGTCAACGGGCCCAACCTCCACCCCCTTATCTCGTCGCCAGCCTAACGGCCACACTCACGCGAGACCCGCAACCGCCGCCTCCCCCTTATCCCCTTACTGGCTTCCTCATCCCTATAAAACCCATCGAGCCACCTGACTCCATGGTATCTGGCATATCCTTGGCTACACCAAGGAAAAGCTTGTGGAAAGGCTGGTAGCAGGGGCCTACTCCGTCGTGGCTACTTCCAGCCGAGATCATCCCCGAGCCTCATTGTGTCCGCTGTGCGACTCGAGGCGATGACAGGAAGTGGACCACCATCCTTCCCGACCCCAGGAGATACCTCGTCCACCATATATTTCCATCTTCTCCAACGTTTCATACTTCCCCTATTTCTACCGAATTCCTCTGTTCCCGCTAATGCACCCATCATTCCGCCTGCACCTCCGCCTTCACCCCTACCGCTCGAATCCTCCATAGGTCCCTGCTCCGTGATGAATACCCATTCATCACTCTTTATTCTTCTATTTTAGCTACAAAAACCTTTGCAAATACATGTAGATATGTGTAAATACAAATAAATACCAAAAGCATGCATTGTGTAAAAACCTATAATTAGCATGTTTTTGTGCACAAAATAAAAGAATAAAGAGCAAAAAGAAAAAGAGGGAAATATTTAGAATAAATATTGAGCAACCTAACCCAAGGGAGGGCTCAGCATGGGCCTGACCGCATAAAAGCCAAAGTAGAGGGAGATAGGAGCTCATTTGTATATATTTGTAAATACATAAAACTATATATTTTCCTCAACCAAAAATATGCTTGAACATATTGTGTATATTCTATTAAAAACAAAATAAAAAGATAAAAATCAAAATTCAAAAATATCCTTCCTTTACCTTGTGTATAAACCACATCATTGTATTTATTTAACCCTATAAATAAATTCAATTATTTTCCAAAATTTTTGTAAATATTCTTTGTTACATATTGTAAATCAAATAAATAACAAGAAACAAAACAAAAATCAAATAAAAATCACAAAATGAAAAATACAAAAATTCATTGTATAAATACCATGTATATTAATGTATTTATTTATTTATTTCACCCTTGTATATAAGTAATAAAAATAAAATAAAAATATTCTTTTATTCTATATTTCATGTTGTAAATAAATAAAATACAAAATGAGCATAAAAACACATAAAAATAACAAATAAAAAAATCAAAAATAAAAATCCATGTAGTGTACATATACCTATATATAGAGCTAACCTATTTTTATTTCCAAAAATTAATTAAAAATCACCAAAAAATAGAAAAAAATAAAAGAAAAATATTTCATGTTTTAAGTTTTCTTTAATTCGACCTATTTTTGCCCTAAAATAAATGGTCAAAGTTCGGGCACACGTGGCCGCTCCTGATTGGGCCACGGGGGAATGTTGACCCCGGTCAACTCCCCCGCGCCTCTTTCCTTTTCTGGCCGTCGCGCGCCGCGCCTTCTTCCCCGATTTTTCCCACGCGACTCCAGCTGTCTCCCACTCAACCCCCGCGCCCAAATTCTTCGCCGCACATCCCTCTCCCTCGCCGGATCTTCAGCCATCAAATCGACACTTTCCATCGCCGTCCCCGCTCAACCCTAATCGCCCGGTCACACTATATATCCATCACCTCCGCCGCCCTCGCGCCGCATCTTTGGCCCATCTCTTTCTTCCCCGTGACCTCCATCGGCAAGGCGAGAGTGACAGCAAGCTTTTGCCCGTGTTGCAGTGAGGCGAGGAGGCGATACCATCGATCCGGCGTAACCTCGCCGTCCTTGCTCCGCCGCCAGCGTCGAGCACCGAGCTTCAGGCCTTGACGCCCTTCGAAGCTACGACCCGGAGATAGCCCATCTCCAGCACAGTCTCCAGCATCCATCAGGTAGCCGTAGTTCTTTTTAATTTAGCTTAATTTCCGATTACGCCCAAATCATCGCTCCGACGTACATCTTCGATTCCGGCCACTCCGATCACCCATCTTCCATTCCGACACCGCCATCATCTTCGCACTCCCCCCACGCACCTTCTACGCCCGCTCATCCAACCCAGATCGCACAGGATCTGGGAGTCGAGCTCCACCGCCGTCGCTTCGCCGGAGCTCTTTCGCCACGCCGCACAGACCACCTTCACCCCGCCTTCTTGGGTCGAGGCACTTTGCCCTCGACCCGCGAAGCTTCTTGTCTATTTTGCAGGTCCAAAGGGAGGCGGCTGAGGCTTCCCAACTTCCAGCCAGGAGCTTCTCCTCCGCCGGCCTTGCTCGAGCTCCTCGGAGCTTGGTCTGACCGTCGGAGACCACCGGCAGACGCGGGAGCCTCCCACGATTCTTTTCCGACCTTCAGGAGGCTCACCGGAGGTCCCTAGCGCACGCACGAGCCCGGCGAGTCTCGCCGGGGACCTGTTCTTCGAGGACCCTCCAGAGCCGTCCGATGCATCCTCTGCTCCAGATCTGATCCTAGCCATCCATCTGTGGAGGAGCAGCGACCGTTGATCCACCCGAGGAGCGCATCTGGACCGTTGCAGCCGAGGAGAGAGGCACCCGAGCCTAGCACCGCTCGATCGTCCACGTGGCGCCTATCCAACCGTCGGCTATTAATAAAGGGGTAAATATCATAGGCCCCCCTCTGTTTGTCTTATTTCAGTTTAGTCCTGTAATTTTCAATTCTAGTTGTTTATTTTCTGGGTAATTTGCATAAAGGACCTCGGACTTAATTTTAATTGCACTTATACCCCTGCCAGTAGAGACCCACGTGCTTCGTCACGTGTATTGTTGGGTTATTTGCATAGAACCCCTTGTAGATCTGGAATGTTAATGAATGCATGAAATGTTTTGTGAAATTGCAATTATGCCCCTGTGAGCATTGTTTTTGTGCATGTGCGTATTTATTGGGCTTTTTGCGACTTTGGCCCTGGGCTTTTGATACGAGTTATCAATAAGCACTGGGACTTAGTTTTTCTTGCAATATAGTCCCTGTGTGCCCCAGCCACGCGCGACGCGCGTGACTTGCTGGGCTTTTTGCACCAGCGACCCCCAGGTCTTGGGTATTTGCACATTGGTCCTTGTGCATAGTATCCTCTTGTGTATTTTTGAATAAATATCAAACGACCTCCAAATCCAATGAAATTTTGACACATGGCTCCTGCCATGGTGTAGGAATTTCTATGATTTTTGGGGACATTTTGGATTTCATTTATTATTTTTAAAAATTCAAAACCCATATTTTTGCCACTGTTTGACTTTAAAAATACCAAAAAATTATAAAAACTCAACCAAAAATTCTAAAAAAATTAGATAATGTTTCTTGCTTGTTGATTGATTTTCTAGCCAATTTTGGCTACTTTTCATCACCTAAAAACCCTAAAAATTGAAAAACCCCTAAAAACTCATAAAAATTGTAATAAAAAAATTAAAACTCCAAAAATAATAATTAGGGTGCCTAAATTTTCCTTATTCTTCATAGTTTTTAGGAAAATTATCTTCAGGGCTGTTTGAGATCCAAAATTATTTTATTTTTGGATCTTAAGCCTTGCTGGACAGTACCCTACATTCTTTGCATTGTTTGATTTTTAATAATTATTTTATCCATTAGAAAAATCCCAAAAATTCACCAAAAACAGTAAAAAACATACAAAACCTAAAAACCAATTTTCTGGAATTTTTGCATCATTTTTGTGTGGTGTATAAATTGTTGAAGTCCAGTGTTGTGTGCCTCCTGTCATTTTCTCATCTTTTAAAAATCTAAAAAAAATTCAAAAACAAATAAAAACCCTAAAAAAGTACTCTCTTGGGCTCTGACTACATCGTAGGCTTCTTAAGCCAATCTGTGCTCCTTGAGTTCGACCCTGGGAGCTATACCAGGTTAAATCCTCTAGCTATACCGCTCTTTTTTGTGCTTGCTTGATTTTATCTTATTCGAGTGGTTGATTATTTTTCTTGATTTACTTAGTCCATTTGATTGAGGTCGCAACGACATTGTGATTTATTTCTTTAGACCTTTTACCTCTGTCATTTGGGCGGTGATCAGAATGGCGCCGTTGCCGGGGAGCACGGCTTTGTAGTCAGTTATCATTCTTGTATTTTTGTCTCTCTATATTATAACTGTTTTCTGACACTCTCTCTTTCTATTTTTTTTGTGCGAGGTACTACGTGGAGAACTTGGAGTTACTTTTTTTTTGAGGACCCGCACGGGAAGAAGAGCAGGAAGAGAGAGAGAGGAGCAGAGATTTTTAATTTCAGAGAGAGAGAGAGAACAAAATTGTTGTAATAATTTAGGACTTGGACCTTGGACATTTGTGGACATTTGTAACTTAGCGGGTCTGTTTCGCTGAGCACCGGTGTGCTCGGGGGACCCATTCGGATTTTCGCGGCTTTTATCGTGGTTTTCATAGCTAGCTGCCTTTTCCGGTGTTTCTCGCGGTTTTAGCCCCTAGATTTAGGAATTTTGTTGATTGTGACGTAGACTTTTAAGGCCCAACATCTAATAGAATATCTGTTCCTATAGAACGTAATTGGACCTTAATAAAATTCATTGAAAAAGTTAGTGAAATTGGATTTGAGACCACGTGCCGTGAGGAGTCACATACAGCGCTGGCAGGACCCGTTGTGGCGGGCACCGAGTGACTCCCAAGATCGGACTCCGGACTCTATTCGATTAGCTAACTATTGTTCTTCACGATCAATAGAAATTGCTTGTCTAAGGCCGGTTTTCCCCGCTGCACCATTTAGGTAGTTTTAATTCTGTCTTTAAATTCTGCGCGGATCACTTGCATGTAGAGTGCTGGAGACAAGGTACGCATTTCTTTCTCTGCATGCATCATTGATTTCTTCGCGCATCGGCTTTTTCGTCTTCTCCCTCTGTTTTTGGATTAATAATCATCAGGAGAATCGGAAAAACCGTTAGGCCGCTTGTATTTATTTTTGAAAATAAATTAAAAAGAAAAACAAAAAAAATTGGGACTGGATAACATTATTGACCCTAAAAGACACTCACAATTAAAAATTTGTCTTGGGGAGAGCAACCCCCTCATTGTATGGTTTGAATGCGCGAGAGAGTGACCCGCACCCTAGGTAGAACCCTCCGGTGTTATTTCTAGCTGACTACCGACTCTTCCGTGCGGGCCAGTCGGTTGGAGTAACATCGGGTATCCTAACAGGTCACGTAAGCGCTCTGATATCTTGTGTGTTCACCAAACAAAAATTGACAAGATAAATTGACCGATCTTTCACGGTCTTCACATTGTGTTGCGTTGGTGAACCGGGGGTTTGCTTTGCTATCATATTTTCTCCAGATCCCATCCGCCCAACTCGCCAAGATCAAGATGATGGGTAGACGATCTCTTAGGCAGCCTCTGGCTACACCGCTTTCAGGCGCGTCTACTCCATCATCTAGGTTGGCCCGTGAGAGTCGAGACCAGCTCTCCGGGCCCGAGTTCGATTCCATCCTGTTCCCCCTCGATCCCCTTTCTTCTGTTCCTGAGAGACATGAGCCCGAGGAAAGACGAATTCATTTGACTGAACCTGAGTTAGGCTCTTCTGATTTTGCAGACATCCCAATGGCTGGAGCCGGTAGTTCAGACGATCGCCAGCCCGAACATTTTGTCTTAGACCAGGGGGCGATCAACTCCACCCTGATCGCGTCATTAGAGACAGTTCAGAACCAGTTACGCGATCAGGGGGCTTTCATGATAGAGATGAGGAGGGAGTTGGAGAGACTCCGAAGAGAGAGAGAAGAGCCGAGCGAGCCGGAGGACATTCCTGATGCTGATGCAGAGGCAGCAGCCGCAGCAGCAGCCGCCGCAGCAGCGGCAGCCGCCGCAGCAGCGAGACCGATGCGGGAGCTTCACAACCCTGGATCTACACTGATGCACCAATGGGTGGTGATTCCTGCTATCGTGGGGGATTTCAAGTTCCCTCCGAACACCCTGCAGATGCTTCCTCATTTTCATGGACTCGCCACTGAGGAACCCCACCTCCATCTCCAGGAGTTTCTGATGATCTGTAGCACTGTCCACGATCGTCGTGTGGACCAAGATACGATTCGAATGATGGCCTTCCCTTTTTCACTGGCAGATAGAGCAGCCGCCTGGCTGAAACATCTAGGGAAGTTTGTGTACACCTGGGATCAGCTCTGCACCGAGTACTTGAACAAGTACTATCCACTCGGGCGGACGAATGCAGCAAGGGCCCTGATCAACAACTTCTCCATGCTCCCTAACGAGCAATTTCACGAGGCATGGGAGAGGTTCAGAGAGCTTCTGGATAGATGCCCACACCATGATATCTCGAAGCCGAACCTAGTTCAGAGCTTCTTCAGTGGGCTAACACCAGAGCTTCAGGGTCTGGTGAATGCTTCTTGCGGCGGGTCCTACTTCGCCAAGGACCACAACCAAGTCTGGGCCATCTATGAGGAGATGTCCGAGAATTACATGGTGATGTCCCAGACTCGGTTGTACACACAGAGATCTCAACAGCCGCCAGGGCCCGTGCAGTATCAGCGGATAGCACGGGTTGATGCAGGTCCTTCCAGTTCGTCCACAGTTGCAGCCGCACAGGCAGAGTCGGCCGCTGCGGACATGGGGATTATTAGTGAGAAGTTGGACCGCATGGAAATCATCGAGAAGAAGCAGTGCCAGGGCATAACTCAGATGGAGGAAATGGCACAGACTCTGAGCGACATGAAGACCCAGCTCTTGTGTCTTCAGGAGGCACAGACGGCTCCTCAGCCCCGTCTTCTGTCGCGAGGCGATTCCGGTGGCAGCCGCAGCTCGTCCCAGCGCTCCAGCTCCTTGCAGCAGCCTAGACAAGTTCACCTTGTACAGGCGGAGCCGTACCAGCAGCAGCAGCCCTCTTACCAGGCACCACCATCTCCAGACTTACAGATGGTGGTATATCAGCCGGATCAGCCTCTGGATGTACTCCCACCCACCCTTTACGATGCAGAGCCGTTGATGGATGTCAACGGGATTTGGTATGACCGGCCCCAGCCTGGAATCCGACGAGACCATCCCGGATTCAGGTGGGGGAATGGGGGTAACCAGCCCCAGCAGCAGCCAGCCGGTCAGGGAGGGCAGTACTCCGCCCAGAGAGATCACCAGCAGCACCCAGCATCCCAGCCATCATCATTCGTATCTCGTCCCTATCAGCAGCAGGGACAGAGTTGGAGACGTGAGCAGCAGGCTCACCAGCAGCAGCATCCATCCTCTTACCCCTCTCAGCCCCAGCAGCCTCATTACCAGAGAGGCAACCCGTCGGGCTCCCATGAGAGCCCCGCCATGGATGATATAGCCCGCCTCTTCACAGAGCAGCAGGCTACATTTAGACGGGAGATGGACGAGTTCCGCCAGGAGATGCGGGACCTGATGAGAGGGAAGGCCGCCATCCCTGCACAGATCGAGCCTAATCCAAATAACTTGAAGAGGAAATCTGAGCAGGTAGTTCACACTGAGCCTACCACTTCTAGTGACTCATTTGATGTTATCTCGTCGGATTTATTTGATGCTGATTTTGTCACACTTAGGAGCGGTAGAAGACCAGCAGGAGGCGCCTCATCTGAGCGACCACACGAGGATTCATCTAGAGCGCCAGATGAGGAAGAAGAGAGCGGTACTGAAGCCGCACATCATGATGACGGTGGTACTGAGGCCACCCGAGATGCTGATTCCACTGGCGGTACTGAGGCCGCCATTTCACCACATAGAGGAGGTGGTACTGACGCCACCAGCAGAGCCGAGCCAGCCAGCGGTACTGAGGCCGCAAGACGTCTAGTGGTAGAGCCAGCTAGAGGTGGTACTGATGCCACCAACATTCATTTTGATAGACATGTTGTTTTTCCTCGAATAAATGTATCTCGGAACTCTGATTTGAATAAAGGAAAAGGTTTAGTTTACTCTGATCCCACTGTTGTGAATGATGTTATTGAGAATCCAGTCATTGAATCATCTAGACCTATTCCTAGTCCTTCATCTGAGAAGGACCCTGTGATCCCCTTTCCTAGAGCCCTTGAGTTGGGGAAGGGGAAGAAAAAAGAAAAAGACCCAAAAAAGAGAGAGCAGGAGGAGTTCAGCCAGAGCATGATAGACCGATTTCACATCCAGCTGACCCTCAATGAGGCTTTGCAGCACATTCCTCTTCTTCAGCGATCCCTAAGAGATAGGACCACAATCAGGAGGAAGAAAAGGAACAAGACCGCAGAAATTCATGTGCTAACAAAAGCCACGTGTTACGCGATCCAGAACCATCTGCCGACTAAGAGGCCAGATTTAGGGGCCCCGTATGTCAGATGTCAGATTAAGGAGCAGAGGTTCAACCGTACTCTATTAGATAGCGGATCGTCAATCAACCTGCTTCCGGCAGCCCTTCTTGACCACTTAGAGTTGGGCACTCTTGTACAGAGCAGAACATACCTTCAGTTTGCTGATCGGTCTGTCAAGAGGCCAAAGGGGTTATTACGAGATGTTGTCGTCACGATTCAGGGTTTGCAATTCCCCGTGGACTTCGTAGTGCTGGACATGGAGACCCCTGATTCACTGACCGATTCCCCCATCATCCTCGGTCGCCCGTTCTTGGCCACAGCCAAAGCGGTGACTGACCATGACAGTGGGAAGGTATTCTTTCGCGTCCAGGGCGAGAGTATACAAATAGAGACGGTTAAGGACCACAGAGCCAGATCCAGATCCCGCTCACAGAGCAGTACAGATTCAGAGCAGCTGACAGACGCAGAGCCAGACATCCACCAGGACTGTGATTTTGTGATCACAGATGATGAGGCAGCTTGGGCAGATCCTGCAGCACAGACCATCCTCTCATATTCAGATACAGCTGATGCAGAGATGATAGTAGAGGATAGTCTGGAGAGCACGGCCCTGGTACAGGATACTATTGAGTCAGCAGAGTCGGATCTTGATCGCGACACGATTTTCAGTGATGGTGGTACTGAGGCCACCCTGCTCTATGGTGGTGCTGATACCACCTTGTTCTCCAGTGGTACTGATGCCACTGAGTCTGATATAGATCCCTCGGATTCAGAGTCTGATTGGGCAGATTGTAATGATCAGATGCCAGATCTGGATCCACCTGAGCCTTTAGATGAGGAGGAGGTAGAGGCAGAGCAGAACAGAGACAATGTAGAGGACCCGCCTTCTCCAGATCCAGTTTGTGAGAGTTCGTTATCATTTTCCCAGGCAAATTTGGCAGAATTGTCCGCATACACACATCTTCTTCAGAAGCCAGATTTGCCAGCACCTAGCTGTCCAGAGCTAAAGCCGCTCCCTACTTCGCTGAAGTATCGATTCCTTGCGGGAGAGTCTGAGATGTATCCAGTCATCATCTCTGCTGATTTGACTGAAGAGCAAGAATCCCGTCTGATGGAGGTTCTTGAAAAGAACCGCAAGGCAATTGGATGGAGCGTAGCAGATCTCCATGGGATTAGTCCCTCGTTGTGCTCCCACCATATCTATCTCGAGGAAGGGGCAAAGCCGTCGCGTGAGTTCCAGCGGCGACTGAACCCCAACCTAAGAGAGGTTGTTATGAAGGAAATATCAAAATGGTGGAGTGCAGATTTTATTTATCCCATTTCCGACTCCAAGTGGGTTAGCCCCTTGCATGTGGTGCCCAAGAAGACGGGCATCACGACTGTGATCAATGAGTCGGGAGAGGAGATTGCTACACGAGTACCCACCTCTTGGCGGGTCTGTGTTGACTACAGGAGACTCAACCAGGCCACCAAGAAGGACCATTTCCCCCTGCCTTTTATTGATCAGATCATAGAGAGACTGGCAGGGAAGAGCCATTACTGCTTCCTGGATGGGTACTCAGGCTACAATCAGGTGGCCATCGCTCCTGAGGATCAGGAGAAGACCACCTTTACCTGTCCCTTTGGTACATACGCCTTTCGACGCATGCCATTTGGGCTATGTAACGCCCCTGCGACTTTTCAGAGATGCATGCTGTCAATATTTTCGGACATGGTAGGGGAGTGTTTAGAGGTCTTCATGGACGACTTCTCGGTTTACGGCGACGGATTCGATTCCTGTCTTGACTGCCTAGACCGAGTGCTTCAGCGATGTATTGACACCCGCTTGGTTCTGTCTTGGGAGAAGAGTCACTTCATGGTGACTCAAGGGACGGTGCTTGGCCACATCATCTCCAACAGAGGCATGGAGGTTGATCCGGCCAAGGTCGATGTCATTAGAAAACTCACACCGCCGTCCAATTTGAAGCAGTTACGGTCATTTCTGGGGCACGTTGGTTTTTATAGGAGATTCATTCATGATTTCAGCAAGATTGCCCGACCGTTGACTGATCTTTTGACGAAAGACACCGAGTTCCTTGTTGATGACAAGTGTCTTTCGTCCTTTGAGACTCTCCAGCAGTGTGTTATTGAGGCTCCTGTCCTTCAGCCACCCGATTGGTCTCTCCCATTCGAGATCATGACGGACGCCTCTGATTTTGCCGTAGGGGCCGTGCTAGGACAGAGGAGGGATGGAGTACCATTTGCGATACACTATGCTAGCCGCACATTGGATTCCGCCCAGCGGAATTATACAGTCACAGAAAAGGAGATGCTAGCAGTAGTGTTTGCCCTAGATAAATTCAGATCATATATCATTGGATCTCGAGTGACCTTGTACACAGACCACACCGCCATCAGGTACCTCATGTCAAAGAAGGATGCCAAAGCCAGACTTACTAGATGGATCCTTCTACTCCAGGAGTTCGACATTGAGATCAAGGATAAACCTGGAGTCAAGAATGTGGTGGCGGACCATTTATCCCGATTAGAGCAGCCTGAGGATTCTGAGCAGGTTGACCCCATTTGTGATACCTTCCCAGACGAGGCGATCCTTGCTATCACCTCACTCCCATGGTACGCCGATATTGTGAACTTTCTCGTTGCTGGGAAAGTCCCACAAGATTGGCCCAAGCAGAAGATTGAGACCTTCCTTGCGAAGGCCAAGTATTACCATTGGGAGGATCCCATCCTTTACCACGAAGGAGGGGATAGCATCTGGCGTCGGTGTATTCCTCAGGAGGAGAATCATAGTGTCCTCACGTACTGCCACAAGCTTGAGGCAGGAGGACATCATTCTGGGAGGAGAACGGCACAGAAAGTGCTTCAATCCGGCTTGTGGTGGCCTACCCTCTTCAAGGACTCAGATGAGTTCGTGAAGAGGTGTACTGACTGTCAGAGGATGGGCACTTGTGGACAGCGTGATATGATGCCGATGCAGCCCATTCACTTCTGTGAGGTTTTTGACGCATGGGGCATCGATTTCATGGGTCCATTCCCTAAGAGTCAGGGATTCGAGTACATTCTGTTAGCCGTAGATTATGTTAGTCGTTGGGTTGAGGCTATCCCCGCCCGAGCCGCAGATGCGAAGACAGTATGCAGATTTTTGAAGAAGAACATCATTATGCGGTTCGGGGTTCCACGAGTTTTGATTTCTGATGGGGGATCTCATTTCATCAACGACCAGGTGAAGGCACTTGCTAGAGAGTTCGGCATAGACCATCGTGTTGCTACACCATACCATCCACAGACGAATGGTCTAGCTGAGGTGTCGAATAGGGAGATCAAGAACATTTTGCAGAAAGTCGTCCGCCCTGACCGAAAGAACTGGTCACAACTTTTGGACTCGGTCTTGTGGGCATATCGGACGTCTTTCAAGACTCCATTGGGTACATCTCCCTTTCGCCTTGTGTATGGCAAGCCTTGTCACCTACCAGTTGAGCTGAGGCACAAGTCACTCTGGGCAGTTACAGACATATTGATGGATCCAAATGGTATAGGAGACCAGAGGAGGGCAGAGTTAGCCGCCTTGGAAGAGCTTAGAGATACTGCTTTCTCAAACAGCCTACAATATAAGGAGAAAGTCAAGGAGTGGCATGATTCTCATATCAGCCACAAGCATTTTGAGATTGGACAGAAAGTATGGCTGTTTGATGCGAGGCTTAGATTATTTCCAGGGAAGCTACAGAGCAAATGGAAAGGACCCTATTTGGTCAGAAAGGTACACGATAACGGTAGCATTGATATATCTGAGTTATCTTCTGAGAGTACCTTTCGAGTGAACGGCCAGCGGCTCAAACCATTTCTAGATCATGAGCCGCGGGACGTTATCATTGCAGCTATTCATTTTGCGTGAGATGTGGTCTTTTGACTCACATCTTTTACATCTCACGCCTGATTTTCACTGTTCTTCCGCCTGTATAGATCCAGTTGTCCATATCATTCTATTCTTTAGTCCCACATCCCATCTCTCATCTTGTGATTATGCTATACTTAGGGTGTACTTTACCCTAAGTATAGGGGGGATGTCGGACCTGCGATTATTCTTTTCATTCTTTCTGCTCTTGTTTTTGCTGCCTATACTTAGGGATATTTTACCCTAAGTATAGGGGGGGCAGATTCTGTATAGTCTTCACTCGGCTTTCCCTTCATGTACAGCTTTCTATACTTAGGATTAGTTAATCCTAAGTATAGGGGGAAACCACCGAGTTCCTCTCATTCCTTTCATTTATTCGTTCTTGTACTTAGCCATTCCTTTTCACTTCCCTTTTACTAAGCACGAGTTATGTCTTCTTCATCGCTCTTGATCACTCTGAGGACATCGTTCGAGCTAAGTATAGGGGGGGTGCGTATATATTTCATATATACTTTAGCCATAACTCGTACTTTGTGTGAGTGTGTTAATAAATAAAATGGCTAAAAATCACAAAAATCACAAAAATTAAAATTTTTCATGTACATAAACCTCTTTTATTCTTGCACATACATAGCTAGTGTACAAAGTATTTTTGTAAAAATGATTTCAAAAATCTTTTGTGTAAAGCTTGTGTAAAATATTGTGTATCAAAATTATGTATATAGTACAAAATTTTTTTTTGAAAAATGTTTTGAAAATCAAAAGTTTGCAAAAATCTTGTGTACATGTGTGTAAATATCTTTTTGCAAAACTTGCACTTCATGCATCATTCATTCATGATTTCAAAACATTTTTCAAAATTTTTTTGCATGATTGTAAAATATTTGTAAATAGCATCTTGTGTACATATATGTATATAGTTTTTCCTGGATGAGAGTTGACATTTAAACTAAGCCTGGAATTAAATTGAGAAATGGAGCTTGAATAAGATCTTAATCCACTTAACTTCAAGAGGAACCTTGTAGGACTTAGGGTTAAAGCTTTTCAGGTCCATAAGGACTTAATTCTTTGAGTCCACTAGGCTATGAGCATATGTCATCTTGATGAGCCTAAGTAGAGCACTTAACAACACACACATGACTCTCAGAGACAATGGCTTAACTTGCACCTGCACTTTACACATGGCTCTCCATGGATGAGGTGGTGAGGAGGCAGTTTCCTTTGGCTTGGGGTAGCATATGAGGGTAGTACTTCTAGGCGGAACCTCTCTTCTTCTTATAGTGAAGGAAGTGCACCTCAACTTGGTCTAGTGGTGTTGAAAGCTAAAGACAGAAGCTGTGGGTTGCAATAAAGCTTCAAAAGAGGGATAGTCTACTGGCTCAAGGGGAAATTTCTTATATATGCTGCACCATGTAGATATGTTGTACAGAAGTCTTGAAAAAAAAAAAAAAATGCAAAAAGAACTCCAAAAAAATGGTGGGTCGGATTGAAAATTTAATAACCCCACCGGAGTGAAAAGCAAAAGCTTATGGTATCATGTTACATCTCATGAAGCTTGCAGCGGGAGACTTAGCTACACTGGCTAAGCTTCCAAAACTCTATACTTCTACCCCCTCTTCTTGAGCCGGTTGCACTTGAACTTAGAAGGGAATACCCCGCTTCTCGAGGAAAGAGTTGTAGACTGAGGCATTAGAGTTACCAGGTTGAGGGAGGTTGTCTCTTTGTCACTTCTGAGGTGGGGAGCCACATATCACTTACACCGCAAGGAAAAGATTCATGGTCATTAGAGTTTGTGTATGTAGACTTGTTCTGATCTGGTTTATTGAGGAGTCTTGCCTATAGATTGGTGGAACTTGGAGGCTGTGGAGTTTTAAGCTTAAGTCCAAACAAGGTTCCGACACATTAATAATCCAAAGATCTGATCGAGCTCCATATTTCAATTTAATGAAGGCAAATTTAATAAGTCAACCTTGATCCATGTACATCCTCTTTTTCTTTTTCTTTCTTTTTCACTTCTTTTTCAAATAAGTGTTTGCTAAGGGACTAGCAAAGTTAAGCATAGGGGGGTGATGAATACCCATTCATCACTCTTTATTCTTCTATTTTAGCTACAAAAACCTTTGCAAATACATGTAGATATGTGTAAATACAAATAAATACCAAAAGCATGCATTGTGTAAAAACCTATAATTAGCATGTTTTTGTGCACAAAATAAAAGAATAAAGAGCAAAAAGAAAAAGAGGGAAATATTTAGAATAAATATTGAGCAACCTAACCCAAGGGAGGGCTCAGCATGGGCCTGACCGCATAAAAGCCAAAGTAGAGGGAGATAGGAGCTCATTTGTATATATTTGTAAATACATAAAACTATATATTTTCCTCAACCAAAAATATGCTTGAACATATTGTGTATATTCTATTAAAAACAAAATAAAAAGATAAAAATCAAAATTCAAAAATATCCTTCCTTTACCTTGTGTATAAACCACATCATTGTATTTATTTAACCCTATAAATAAATTCAATTATTTTCCAAAATTTTTGTAAATATTCTTTGTTACATATTGTAAATCAAATAAATAACAAGAAACAAAACAAAAATCAAATAAAAATCACAAAATGAAAAATACAAAAATTCATTGTATAAATACCATGTATATTAATGTATTTATTTATTTATTTCACCCTTGTATATAAGTAATAAAAATAAAATAAAAATATTCTTTTATTCTATATTTCATGTTGTAAATAAATAAAATACAAAATGAGCATAAAAACACATAAAAATAACAAATAAAAAAATCAAAAATAAAAATCCATGTAGTGTACATATACCTATATATAGAGCTAACCTATTTTTATTTCCAAAAATTAATTAAAAATCACCAAAAAATAGAAAAAAATAAAAGAAAAATATTTCATGTTTTAAGTTTTCTTTAATTCGACCTATTTTTGCCCTAAAATAAATGGTCAAAGTTCGGGCACACGTGGCCGCTCCTGATTGGGCCACGGGGGAATGTTGACCCCGGTCAACTCCCCCGCGCCTCTTTCCTTTTCTGGCCGTCGCGCGCCGCGCCTTCTTCCCCGATTTTTCCCACGCGACTCCAGCTGTCTCCCACTCAACCCCCGCGCCCAAATTCTTCGCCGCACATCCCTCTCCCTCGCCGGATCTTCAGCCATCAAATCGACACTTTCCATCGCCGTCCCCGCTCAACCCTAATCGCCCGGTCACACTATATATCCATCACCTCCGCCGCCCTCGCGCCGCATCTTTGGCCCATCTCTTTCTTCCCCGTGACCTCCATCGGCAAGGCGAGAGTGACAGCAAGCTTTTGCCCGTGTTGCAGTGAGGCGAGGAGGCGATACCATCGATCCGGCGTAACCTCGCCGTCCTTGCTCCGCCGCCAGCGTCGAGCACCGAGCTTCAGGCCTTGACGCCCTTCGAAGCTACGACCCGGAGATAGCCCATCTCCAGCACAGTCTCCAGCATCCATCAGGTAGCCGTAGTTCTTTTTAATTTAGCTTAATTTCCGATTACGCCCAAATCATCGCTCCGACGTACATCTTCGATTCCGGCCACTCCGATCACCCATCTTCCATTCCGACACCGCCATCATCTTCGCACTCCCCCCACGCACCTTCTACGCCCGCTCATCCAACCCAGATCGCACAGGATCTGGGAGTCGAGCTCCACCGCCGTCGCTTCGCCGGAGCTCTTTCGCCACGCCGCACAGACCACCTTCACCCCGCCTTCTTGGGTCGAGGCACTTTGCCCTCGACCCGCGAAGCTTCTTGTCTATTTTGCAGGTCCAAAGGGAGGCGGCTGAGGCTTCCCAACTTCCAGCCAGGAGCTTCTCCTCCGCCGGCCTTGCTCGAGCTCCTCGGAGCTTGGTCTGACCGTCGGAGACCACCGGCAGACGCGGGAGCCTCCCACGATTCTTTTCCGACCTTCAGGAGGCTCACCGGAGGTCCCTAGCGCACGCACGAGCCCGGCGAGTCTCGCCGGGGACCTGTTCTTCGAGGACCCTCCAGAGCCGTCCGATGCATCCTCTGCTCCAGATCTGATCCTAGCCATCCATCTGTGGAGGAGCAGCGACCGTTGATCCACCCGAGGAGCGCATCTGGACCGTTGCAGCCGAGGAGAGAGGCACCCGAGCCTAGCACCGCTCGATCGTCCACGTGGCGCCTATCCAACCGTCGGCTATTAATAAAGGGGTAAATATCATAGGCCCCCCTCTGTTTGTCTTATTTCAGTTTAGTCCTGTAATTTTCAATTCTAGTTGTTTATTTTCTGGGTAATTTGCATAAAGGACCTCGGACTTAATTTTAATTGCACTTATACCCCTGCCAGTAGAGACCCACGTGCTTCGTCACGTGTATTGTTGGGTTATTTGCATAGAACCCCTTGTAGATCTGGAATGTTAATGAATGCATGAAATGTTTTGTGAAATTGCAATTATGCCCCTGTGAGCATTGTTTTTGTGCATGTGCGTATTTATTGGGCTTTTTGCGACTTTGGCCCTGGGCTTTTGATACGAGTTATCAATAAGCACTGGGACTTAGTTTTTCTTGCAATATAGTCCCTGTGTGCCCCAGCCACGCGCGACGCGCGTGACTTGCTGGGCTTTTTGCACCAGCGACCCCCAGGTCTTGGGTATTTGCACATTGGTCCTTGTGCATAGTATCCTCTTGTGTATTTTTGAATAAATATCAAACGACCTCCAAATCCAATGAAATTTTGACACATGGCTCCTGCCATGGTGTAGGAATTTCTATGATTTTTGGGGACATTTTGGATTTCATTTATTATTTTTAAAAATTCAAAACCCATATTTTTGCCACTGTTTGACTTTAAAAATACCAAAAAATTATAAAAACTCAACCAAAAATTCTAAAAAAATTAGATAATGTTTCTTGCTTGTTGATTGATTTTCTAGCCAATTTTGGCTACTTTTCATCACCTAAAAACCCTAAAAATTGAAAAACCCCTAAAAACTCATAAAAATTGTAATAAAAAAATTAAAACTCCAAAAATAATAATTAGGGTGCCTAAATTTTCCTTATTCTTCATAGTTTTTAGGAAAATTATCTTCAGGGCTGTTTGAGATCCAAAATTATTTTATTTTTGGATCTTAAGCCTTGCTGGACAGTACCCTACATTCTTTGCATTGTTTGATTTTTAATAATTATTTTATCCATTAGAAAAATCCCAAAAATTCACCAAAAACAGTAAAAAACATACAAAACCTAAAAACCAATTTTCTGGAATTTTTGCATCATTTTTGTGTGGTGTATAAATTGTTGAAGTCCAGTGTTGTGTGCCTCCTGTCATTTTCTCATCTTTTAAAAATCTAAAAAAAATTCAAAAACAAATAAAAACCCTAAAAAAGTACTCTCTTGGGCTCTGACTACATCGTAGGCTTCTTAAGCCAATCTGTGCTCCTTGAGTTCGACCCTGGGAGCTATACCAGGTTAAATCCTCTAGCTATACCGCTCTTTTTTGTGCTTGCTTGATTTTATCTTATTCGAGTGGTTGATTATTTTTCTTGATTTACTTAGTCCATTTGATTGAGGTCGCAACGACATTGTGATTTATTTCTTTAGACCTTTTACCTCTGTCATTTGGGCGGTGATCACTCCACCTCCGTGGTTCCCCTGCTCGATCATGCCCACCATCGCTCCAAATGTACATCTACATGCATCCACCTACAAGGCTGCCTCGATCTTCGTTGCCAACACCCTCCAGAAGTTCACACAGTTGCAACACCTCACGGCCCCGCAAGAAGGAGAAGCCTCCCCGACTGCATCTCGCTCCACCAACCGTGGACTCCACATGCGTGGAGGAAAAGTGCCACCACCTGCGATGCGCGAGTGACACCTGCATCTTGCTCCTCCAACCGTGCTCGCATCTCCAGTCGTTACCTATTGTCTGCCCCGCCTACCTCTAAACAGCAACATGCCACCATGCGCCTCTGTTGGTACCCCTGTAGCCCCGCCTCCTCCCAGTCGCAATCTGCCTCAGAACATATCGACGAAAAGGGGGGCAAGGGGGGGAAGGAGCACTCACGTGCGATGCACTTCTCTTGGGAACATTTCCAAGATCATCCCCTCAATTTCTGTCAATTGCATTCAGGTCTAGCTGCCCAAGGAGGCACGTATAGAGCACGTGCATGCTTGATAGTTACTGCCAAGACCCTGAATATCTCCGAAATCCCAAAAGCAGCCCCAACCCAGAGGTCATATGCAACGCACATGACCTACTGGAAATATTTCAAGAACGCCCCTGACCTCCCGTCATATCGCGTAGAAGCCCCACCACTAGAGGGTACGTGAGGCACGCTGACCCATGGACATTTTACATAAACACCCTTCAAGGCATCGGTATTTACAATTTAGTCCTTGCTCTGCATTTTATGCATTATTTATTTATTATAATTGCATCGAGACCCTTGTGTTCTCTATTTAATTTGAACCTCATTTTCACATTGTTTTTATTATTGAAAAAAGTATTTTATTTTTCAATTAATTCTCTTCAATATGGCATCTGTGTGATCATTTTATTTGCTCTAGTTAATAAATAATAATTATTCTTGCAAAATTTGACATATTTTACCCAATCTGTGCTTAAAAATTCGTAGATAATTAAGCACAATTCCAAAAATAGCCAAAAAATCATGGATTAGAGAATTAATTGTATTTAACATTTGCCCAAAAAGAATTGCATTTGCATGCATAGTTATCTCTAGAAAAATCATTTTGCGCATTTCATTGATTGATTTTTAATAGGTATTAAACCCAATATTTTTAGGGTTTAAGAATTTTATGAGATATGTCACCTAGTGATGTATCTTAGATAATTTTATTTCCTGAAAATGAGTAGATTTAATATTATTATAATTAATTAGCTAAAATTTTATGGTTTGCATTCATTTATTCACAGAAAATTCACTTTGCATCAAAAAATTCTAAAAATTTTATAATAGTCTAATTTCATTGTATCTCACATTCTGGCCAAGTTTGAGGATTTTTGGAATTCATTTGATTGAAATTTTAACCCTCGAACTTGTTAAAATTTCATTTGCCTCATTTATTGCATTAAAAAATACTGAAAAATTGCCTCTTTGAAAACCTAAATTCTAGATCTACTTTTACCCAACCTAAGGAGACAGTTGCCTCCCTGAGTTCGAACTTGGACTTACCCAAGTAAAAAAATTCACCGCTTGCTTTAGTCGACATTAATTAAATCTGTGGTTTTTTATTAACTCTGAATTTACCTGACTACAATGAAATCATTAATTCGACATTACTAAAAGGATAAAGTTTGGGTTATTCAGCATGTGGTTCATCAAGTAACATGCAATAAGAACTGCATCACCTCAAAAGAATGAGGAGCTCGACTCTAAATCAAAAGAGTCCTTGTGACATCCAAAAGATGACAGTATTTGTGTTCAACAATATTGTTCTGTCATGAAGTTTAAGTACATGAAGTTTGATGAACAACACTAATATATCTGAGGAAGTATGATAATTATAAAGTAGAAAACTCCAAGGTATTGTCAGTACGAATAAATTTTACATTAGTGGAAAAAATATTTTTAATCTCAATAAGGAATGATTTGATAATAGGACCAGCTTCCGACTTATTCTTCAACAGAAATACACAAGATAATATAGAACAATCATCTACAATGACCATATAAAATTGATGTCCCTGATGATCAGGAATGCGACTAGGACCCCAGATATCAAAGTGAGCCAACTCAAACAACTGATCACTCTAACGACTTTGACGACTTGGAAAAGAGGAACGATGGTGCTTCCCAAGCTAACATGCCTCACACTCTAGACTAGTACGAGCAGAGATCTACGGGAGGACATGACACATCTTCTGCAGAGGAAGATGTCCAAAGTGAAGATGCATAGAAATGTAGAGACAGGTCCAAGAGGAATAGTAGCAGCTCCTACACAAGGAGGCTGGACAAATCTGTAAAGTCCCCTCTGCTCACGGCTACATGCAATCACCCTGCCCGTGAGTATATCCTGAAACACAAGAGAAGAAGGATCAAATATGACACGACAATGTAAATCTTTTGTAATCTGGCTAATAGACAAAAGATTCATCTGAAATGCTGAAGCACATAAGATATTTTGCAAATGCATCGAGGGAGCTAGAATAATCCTTCCCTATCCAACAATGGGTTGATGAACCCTATTGGCCATAACAACTGATCTAACCGGAGGGATAAATATGTAAGAAGTAAATTGTGCTCGATCACCGCACATATGATGAGATGCTCCTGAGTCCATGATCCGGTCAGACATATCTGAACTGCTGTTACTAGTAAGCGCATAAGAAATACCTGACGAGCTCGAAGAGGCTCTAGCAATATATGAGACATATGAAGAACCTGCACACGAAGTAGTTGGAGTAGTCATCATCTCTTGTATCCTGGAATCAATATCATCAAATCGTGCATCATGAGCTGATGCATGTGTAGATGGAGGCTTGTCTGCTCAGCAAGTTGGGAGGAAGCTGGATACCCATGCTTCTGATAGCATGTCTCCTCAGAATGACCAGGACGGTGGCAATGTTAACATGGACCTCGTTGATGACCTGCTCCTCGACCACATGATCCTCGACCACATGGTCCTCGACCACGGAACTGCAAAGTATTCCCTCTTCCACGAGAGGCTGCCATAGCAGAAGGAGTATGAGCCACAGTAGTAGATGTTGCAATAATTCTACCCAGTCTCTTGTAAACCTCCTCCACTAGAGATAGCATCTCTCTTGTAAGAAGTTGAGTACGTGCTGCATTGTACTCAGAGTCTAGAGATGACAAAAATACTCCTGTCATAGTTGCATTGTGATACGATTGTTATTGCTCAGTGTTAGTAGTAATAGGCATGAAGCTCTACAGACACTCAAACATGCCTTTAAGATGTGAGAAGTGAGCATGAAGAGGTCAACCATTCTGCTTGGTCGAAAAAAATATCAAACTGCAACTGTAAAATTTTGCTTTCATTTTTCGCCTGTCCATACGTGGCTGCTAAGATATCCCACTTCGCTTTGTTGTGCGTTGATTGACAATATCATTGGCAACCTCTGTGGTGAGCGTTCCGAAGAGCAAAATTTGATCATAGGCATCATCTTACTTCCATGAACCATTAGCCCCAGTCTTGTCCTCTGGCTCTGGACCCGTCAGAATGTTCTCCTTACTATGGTAATGCATCAGGGTGCGAAGTTGCATGGCTACAACTCGTAGTTGGTCCCATACATCTTCACGATGGAAGTCGGGCCCTTGAAGGCACCGGACAAAAAGACATCACCCTTGTTCTCTGACATTATAGCAAGAATGCCGAAATCCAAAATAAAACTGAGGAGTAGAATTTTATAAATGAGTCTCACAATCACATATAGAGGATTGGTTGTATCTGTAGATTCATACAACCATCCTCATCTCTTGTTGTTTTAGGCTAGGGTTTCCAAGTGCATCGGTACGGGTTGATGCACAAGATGTACGAACGATGCTCGTAGGGGCACGTAGATGCATGTGAAATGTACACAGATGCATGCAAGATGCACGCAAGATGCATGCATGATGCACACAGCTGCATTTGCACACCTGTGCGAAGGGCACAATGGCACATGGCGCAGATGCGCACCAGGGGCAGGGACGGTCGCAGGTGCATGCACGGGCGTGCGTAGGTGCAGGGACGGTCGTACGCAGACGTAGGGGCGGTCGTGCGGAGGAACAAGGATGCGCATGAATAAGGGCACGCAAGAACAAGGCACATGTACAGGGGTGGACGTGACACGCAACAGGAACAAGGACGCGTGGGAACAAGGGCGTAGAAACAAGGGTGCTGTTGTAAGGGCAGCACGATGCGCGGCTTGAGGTTGCAGGCGCAGGAGTGATGGGGTGGGGTGGCTGCAGGGGGGATGGGCGGGGGGCGCAGACGTTGGGTGGTTGCGGAGAGGATGGGGGCACAGGCGCAAGGCGATCGCTGAGAGGAGGGGGTGCACGAGGCACGATGGGGCAGGATGGCGTACACAGAGGAGGAGGGAGGAGGGGGGTGGCGCGCTCGGGGGATGGGGGGCAACGCGTGGGGGGGTGGGGGTAGGGTTAGGGTTAGGGTGGGATACAGGAACCCTGATCTAGGATCGTTGCCCCGATACCATGTTGGGGAAAACCAATAACTTGATATTCATATAACCCTCGAGCTCTCTTATATAGGAGAAAATCCCTTGCGTAAATTATAAGATGGGTGCATGAAGAAATGAAAATACATAAATAACACCAAAAGATAATAATAATCTCAACAAAAATAAAAATTTTAAATTTTAAATATATATAACAATTAAGACACATAAAAATTTAATATAATTAAAAATCACAAAAATAAGAAAAACACAAAAATATACAAAAATAATTATTATTTATTAATTGATAATAATTATACCTATCCTCAAGTTTGTTCTCAGTGGTTCGACCCCTACACTTGCTGACTATAAACATCTTTTGTAGGGTATAATAAATTTACCATGCACTAGTTTTCATTATTTAAAATATATCGTGGGTTGATTTTTAATGTTTTGATTGATTGGGTTCCACATATCGTGTGAGCGGTCGCTACAACGATTGACGGATATGGCCTGTCGAACACCACATGCCTTCCATGATCGGGCATTAGGAATCCCCGATCGAGGTCTCATTCTATCAAATGGCTATATTTTCGGGGAGCAACGTGTAGGATAATATATTGTGCACATTAGCTATCATATATCTCTGTTTTTATTTCTTTTTCAATTTATCTATTCTGATCGTTTCTTTGTTATCAAATGGTTAAGTAGTATTTAACTAATCAGAAATGTTTATTCACAATTTCTTAAAAATGGTAGATCCTTCTTCCACTATAAGTAGGGTCAGCTACATGGATTCTTACTCAAATTCATGTTGAAAGATTCAACTAAATTTTACGTTAGTTTTCGAATAACTAACGCAACCTCCACATGAGGGGGTTTGAATCCTGGTCTTTTGAGTGATAGGAACACTGCACTTACACCAGACCATATATTATAATTTCTATACGAAAAATATTTTAGTATATTAATACATATTTGATCAATAATTTACAACAAAAACTGTGGAAATAATTTAATCAATATTATACATATTACTTTTAAAAAATACATTAAAAATATGAAAAAATTCTTGAATACGTACTTTCTCTGGTCTGCCAGTGATTTGGATCCCACACTTCGAGTCAGGCGACAGTTTCTTAACAGGGAATGGGTTCTCTGCTGTGGTGTTGTGGTGTTGTAGCGCACCACAACCGCCCGCCCGATCATGCTCGAGCATGATCGAGCGGCTGTGGTGCGCTACAGCACCACAACAGACGATCCAAACGCTTCTTAACATGCATGTGAATTTTTTGTGTTTTTACTTGTCATGTTTAACCGCTTCTTTTCTTCGTCTCAAAATTGACAACGAGGATATCGTTGCAATGCAGGCGTCTATCTCGGACGACCTTATAGGGGACATCCATCCTCGACTCTCTGTGAGGTTGTCCGATCCCCATCGGATGGACGCTTGCATTATAGTAGGTGTTGTAAAACAACACACAATCTGTTCTTCAAAATTGACCCTCAGACTATAGCTTTTACGTCTTCATAGAGGACTGCTACATCGAGAGCGACGATGACCTCATCACCTTAAGAGCGGTCGGGACCGCTACGGCATCGCCGCTGCCCGCCCCAGCCACGATATCACTATCCTTCGCCTCTCTGGAACCACCCTTACTTGCTGCGGAATCGACGTCGGTAGTGAGATGTTCGGTGGTGTGCGGGATGTCATTGTTAAGGGCCTACGCGTCTGGGACTCAACTGTCGTGGTGTGCATCAAATTGGATCGAGGCCGAGGAGGGTTTACCGAGAACATCACGGTGATGGTCGACATGGTGATGGAGCGGGTGAAGGTGCCCATACGGATCGGTCACGGGGTGAACGATCACCCAGATGAGAGGTGGGATCCTGCGACGCTGTTGAAAGTGGAGGGGATCTACATAAGCAACGTGTGGGGGTTGACATGAAGATGGCGCCGGTGCTGGAGGGGTTGGACTGGACGATTTAGACTGGATGATTTAGGAGGGGATATGCCTAGAGCACGTTCGTTTGGGGGGTCAACCCCTTCATTTGGGTACCTTCCAAAATCCATACTTTGTGGGATACACTCTCCCTCTCTTTTTTAATAAATTAAATAAATCATTTCTCTTTCATCCATTCCATCAAAAATAATATATTATACCATCATATCATCTAAAAATTATAAACTACTCATCTACTCATTTTTCCAAACTTCAATACAAATATATCACAATGACCACCCAGTTTTCCAAACGTCAATGCAATTACATCACAACAAATCCCCTCAATCCAAAACCTTCTATCCAAATACCAAAATACAAAAATGGGTTATCCTCCCCGATATTACTCCAAGGCAACCACCAACCAAGCGCACCACGAGAATGTGAGATTGAAAAGGATAAGTCGCAGCTATGCCAAGTGGAAGTGCGAGCACGGTGCTCCCGCCAACGTGCCCGGAGCTCAACAGGACCGTTGGGCTCTCAATGCTCTTGCCAAGTTGCTCTATGTACGTGTAATAGGATACGTACGTTCTGATGTTGCAACAGAGGATCTTTATATGTTGTTGGACAAGAGGTATACTTTCTAAAATATTCTAGGAGTTGATGTTCAGGAATTTGATTATTTTTATAGAAAAATCACGTTGATCTTTGCACAGTGTGAATCTAATTTGATTGGAGCTTATTGTTAATTTAGGTGATCCCATCCATTTTGTTGTAATCCTTCCCCATTGACAAGAACTGAGTTCCCGTTCTTTCTCTCCCTCTCGTACTCGCGTGTAGGATATTTTCTCCCGTATTTTTTTTGTTGTCAAATTTAATTGCAAGTTTGGTTTGATATTTTTGTATTTTCCAACACAGACATTCATTAAAGACAAGCAAATACACTAAATAATAAGCTCTAGAGTCTAACTGGACTTGTTATGTGTAGCCTTGCCTAGCAGAATCTGCACCAAGTATCTATAATTTAGTCAGCATGTATCTTTAGGAAAGAACTTGTACCGTTCAAACTAGCTAGCTTCACTTCTACAAAAAGCAATATTTGCTGATATAGGGTAGTCCTCACCTGGTGCATTAAACTATTATCTTTAGGAAATGCTTATCCTACCATTTTCAACAATAACGTCAAATTTTTAATATGATTACTGTAGCTACGAGGGTTTCATTGGAAAATCTGTGTTTCCTAACAAGTTTGATGGACCCCCGTATCCGATGAGATTAACGGGCATGTAATGAATGAAGAGCTTTTCTGACATATCCCCAAGACTGATTAGAATGAAAACCTCCTTTTGGGACTTCCTTGCCTACCCATTGGGACTCACAATGAAAACCTCCTCCATTTTAAAAATTTGAATTCGCGCATCTTCGCCTTTTTCATTTTCCTTTTTCACGCTCTCTTAAGCTGATTTTATTCGACGAACCTTTCGGACATTCGAGCAGCCACGCGCCACCACTTATGGTAACTTCCATCCTTCTCTTTTTGATTTTGAAGTTTTTTGTTCTCGTGTTTTGTTGTGAATTGAGGAGGATAAGATGGAGGAGATTTTGAAGTATTTTATTCTTGTGTTTTGTGGTGAATTGAGGAGGATAAGATGGAGGAGTGGCAGGGAAGGGTTGTACTTCTTGCAGGGGGAGTGGAAGGAGGGAGATGATAGGAGGAAAAGGAAGGCATGTGTGGAAAGGGAGGCGGTGGATAGAGGTGATTGGGAGAAAGAGCAATGTCAATGGGTTGACTCGAGCAGAGAGGATCATCTGCTATAAGATCCCATGCTGTAATGCACTGGATACGTCGGATGGGGAATGGGCGTACTTGATAGGGGGCCGGGTATCAGAGGGTGTCCATTCTATCTAACAGATCCCCTGCAATACATCTTCCCATGTGATGAATGTGGATTCCACCTCTTTAAAAATCGACAGTTGTAGTATACGAGACAGAAAATGATTCGTCAATAATCACAATCTTTGAATGTTGTAGAGAATTTTTACTTGTTAAGTATACCAAGGTCGAACATAGGGAACGATCATTTTTAGTTGTGTGTTTCTAAATTGATTTCAATTATTAATTAACCGTAATTTTAATTTATGTGCCAGAAAATTAAAACAAGAATGAAAGAAATGTGATGATGAAAATGCAAGTAAAAATAAACAGAGGGACGATATAGCACAGGATATGTGATGATGATTTTTAATACCCAAAAGATGATCACTTAATCCTCAAAATTAATCACAGATCTACATAATGAAAGATCAGAAAGATTTATCGAAGCGAATCCAAGCAGCAGGTTAAATGATTAAAATTTCTCAGTTTAATCCTACAATAAAAAGATCTCTAGTTGATTTAACTCCAAAAATTCTCATGATTTAATCATCAAGAGTAATCACTAAAAATACAGAATTAAATCTCATAATCTATCATTGAATGAGTCTCAACAATAAGTACAACAAGATTCGTCAAATTAGAGCTCCTCGAATGAATATTAAGAAATAGGAATTATTTCCTAAATCATACCCCTAAAAAATTAAATCCTCAAAGATTATCAATATTAATATAAAAAATCAATCAATCAAATTCTGATCCCCGCAAATGAATCCATGCAAATAAAGTCAATGATCTTCTCAATAAGACATTGTACAAGTATATTGATAATTGAGCATGCATATGTCAACAAAGATACGTAAATAATAATTATCAATGAATAGCCTTATATCCGTCCACAAGTTATGCAAAATAATAGAGCATAGAATAAGCTTTAAAAAAACATATTGTGCGCGAAAATCAGAGTTTGTATTAGAAAAATATATAATAAACAAAATCCAAGGACTAAAATGCAATAAAAATAAAGTTTTTTTATCAAATGGTCCCTGGAGGTACTTATCTGCAATATAAAAAATGCTGAGGGCCGGTATGCAATTTACCAACATGCACATGCAGAGTACATGCATGTTGGGCGGTAGGGGTGATTCGGTAATTTCTAAGAGGGGTTGGGGCCTCCTTGCAATATACCCTCCCACGCATGTGCCTCGCACGTGTGCTAGAGGTTCGGTGGTAGCTCAAGAAACGAGGCTTACGCTTCGTAGCCAAGCCTCTAGGTGGCACGAAGTCGTCGCTTCGGCAGACCCGAGCCTTTTGGCATGGGCTGAGGCTCGGGTAGTCCACGTGTTGTACTTGTAGCAGTTGGATCCAGGGCCTGCCCTCGAACCAACGGCAGTGATAGAGGGCGATAGAGAGGCGGAGGAGGCCATGTTTGGCGGAGCTGGGTTGGCGACTGGTCGAGGGTGGAGGTGCATCTCGGAGGGGCAAACAAGAGATGAAGAAGCTCGACCCCTCGGCCGACAAACGGTGTGAGGGGCAGTGGCGGCTGGAGCAGCAGGTCGAGGTGTGGTGGTTGCGTGGTCAGACGAGGCGCGAGCAGTGGAGGGTGGACGTGACTCGAGGTGAAGCGTGACCAACGCCAGGGTAGGTGCGGACGGTGGCTTCGTGCAAGACGCGGGTGATGGCAGAGAGCAAGCCCTGCAGGAATAATCGAAAGCAACGAGGGAAGGAAGGGGGTGGCAGGGCTTCAGCTATAGAGGCATGGGAATAGAGCTAATCTCCTACATGTGCAAGGTCAGAGATGGTCGAGACCTGGGAGATAGACGGTAAAAGGGGAAGTAACAAGAGGTAGGTGCAGTGGAACGTAGCGTAGGAAGGATAATGGTGAGGAAAGCAAGGGGTGGAGGATGTCACCTGGTGGGGGAGGAGCTCAGCCTCCTGGTCCTCGCTCGAGCATCTTGGTGATGGAGAATGCAAACTCTTGTAGTGTGGAGTTGCTACATGGCTGGATCGGAAGATGGTCATGGATCACACCAATTTCAGCCCTTTCATCGTCTGACGGTAGTGCTTCCTTGCATCTATCACCTGGAGGAGAAGTCGTGGATGGGGGAAGATATATCGAATGGTGGATGGGTATTGAAGGAGGTGGTGGTGGTGGTTTTGTAAGCGATGGGTGACGGTTACAGGCGGGAGGTCGTAACGGCCGGAGGTGGGCAATAGCAATGGAGGTGCAGCCATTGCAGAGGAGGAGGAAAGCGAACGGGCGGTGACGGGGAAGGGGAGGGGAGGGGGTCATGTACGGAGCATGTGACCGGGGGTGAGAGGGTCGGTCACATACGCCGCACGTGACCAGAGAGAGAAGTGGAGAGGGGCGGGTCACGTGCTCTGCACATGGCCTATGAATAGAGAGAGAAGAAGAAGAAGAAGAAGAAGAAGAAAAGAAGAGAGAGGAAAAGAGAGAGAAAGATAGAGAAGGGAGAAAATAAAAATAAAAATAAAAGTTAAATAAAGTTAAAATTAAAATTAATAATAAAAATAAAATTAAAGGAAAATTAGAATTAAATTTAAATTTAAATTTGAAAAGGAATATCAAATAAAGTCAAATAAAAAAGTGATCAACATGAAAATTGTTTGTCTCGACAAGGTCTACAACTTTTATGAAGGATCCAAAAGTAGAAGAGGTCAACTGCACAAAACGTATTTTTGTGGTATTCTATAGATAGTAAAATACCTCATTTTTGCAATTTGTGATTTTTTTATTTTTAATCTCATTTAAATTTGTAGTTAATTTTTATACAATATATACAAGCTTAATCTAATTTTTATAGATTTTTTTATTGGTTGGAAAAATGTGGAATAAAATTGACAAAGATAAAATATATATACAAAATATAAAATGTTAGATATTTTTGATTTCTTGTAATCTTGCTCTTTTTATGGATTATAATTCTTAATGCCAAGTTAGTTGATTAATTAAAGATTAGATTAGATAAAGAATTAGTTAAAACAAAATTTGTTTATACATAAAATAATATAAACTCAATCAGGGTAAAAATAAAGGTTACTTATTTACAGATTTTATCTCTATTTTAGCACAATTAATGATTGTTAATTAATTGATTTTAAGGGGTTTAATTAGTGATTTATTAAGGATATTTTGCTAAAATAATCATATAGAGTAGGCGAATCATGGATTCGTCATACCCCTATACTTAGCTCTTTGCTTGTCCCCAAGCAAATTTTAGTGAGTTGGAAGGTTGAATCCCTGACTATGCATGTGTTTATTTCAAGACTTGTCTCATTAAGAATATTAAATTTTAGTGGTCCTAAATTTCAAAGTTCAATCCATGCTCTAGTCAAAAGGAATCCAACTTCTCTTATTATCAGACTCCCTGCTTGTACATATAGTATAAAAGATATGACAATTAAGGTATACTGCAATCATGAGAGTCGAGTCGAAATGTCACTCAAATTTCTTGTCCACGAGATCTCCTCAAGATATAATCCTCAACATTAAGGACTAAATCAGTTCTTGCATTCAATCTATCATCTCAGTAGTTCGTCAGACTTGAAAATGTATATAACAGACTAGATGATGAAGGACATAGCTTTCTTTAATTTCTTCTTCTTCCTCACATTGGAACAAGGATCCTCTCAAGTGCCTTATCACTCAACACATGAATTTTTTGTTGTTGATCAATGTGTCCATCAAAAGAATTTGAGTCGTCTGTATTTGTTTTCCTATAAGTGCACCGGGGTGTGTCTTCTTTAAGTATCCAATATACTTACACCTAGACTTGTATCGCTTATGATGCGGAGACTTTTTTGATGTACTAGCCCAACTCATTGGTCTTAATTAGCTTTGGTCCAAGTGGACACTTTGAAATGGTTGGGAGCACTTGCCTTTGCTTGTAGCTCTTTGAGATTGACTTGTAATTGAGAGCTCTTTTTCAATCATATATATTTTTTGGTTGGCTAGCTCCACTACTTTTACCAAGAGTTGGCGCACACTGATCACCAATTATTTTGTTTCATCGTACCCCGGCACATAGGTAAATATCAAGAGATACCATGCGAACTGTTCACATACTGGCTAGGGTTTGCTGACACTCAGGTTTCTTATCCCATCCTCAAGTATCATAAAATCATGTCTAGACTCAATATCAAGTCCCAATCCTTCAAGTGAAATCTCAACTCTTCTCATAATTCATGCAGTTGTGTAAGTGATGTGATGATCATATTCTTGAAGGTAGAGATTAAGCATGCAATATAGAACTCACATATTTCAAACAAGGGAAGTGTGGATTATTAAGTCTAAAACCTAATGACTAAGGCCAATTAATTCTGAATCAAAGGACCTTAGAAACCTAAGTTTCTTTCATTCCTCAAGTCTTGAGTGGTAATGAAAATGTCATGCATAAAACCTTAAGTTATCTAGTTTTTTGTCAAAAGGGTTTTTGTTAAACCCCTCTTCTTTTTATTGAAAACAAGTATTATTTACACAAAGAATTTAGTATAGTATACCTAATATACACAGCTTGTACGCATACCTAATTTTCAATGAAAACAAGTAAAGTACGAGCTATGTATAAAATATATAGAGTATATACAAACACACTCCCATATACTTAGCTTGTGCTAGGACCCCATGACACAAATTGAAATGTAGACATAGCTCGTTTGGAGTATAGTTGAGCAAAAAAGAAAAAGAAGTCAATTTCCCCCTATTGATGAATCTTGTATTCATCATATTAAAATCCACATATTAATCTCCTAGCTTAAACAAACCAATAAAATCACTGATAATTCATTGTTTTTATCTTGTATATAAACTGTGTATAATTAACATGATATTTATTTTATTTAATTACCATTATTTTCTTTGTTTTTATTTCATATTGGAAACCTCTAAAAATTATGTTAATTAATTGTCTATAGTTGTTTTTGCTTTAAAATAAATAAAAAATACAAAAAATCTCAAAGCCAAAAAGTGATGTTTTTATCCCTTTAAAAATAACCCCCAAAATATACTTTTGTATAATTGACCTTTTTTGACTTTTTGTCCAACATGAAACTTGTAGATCTCATCGAGATCTACAATTTTCATGTTTTGACTTTTTTCCTAAGTTTGCCCCTAACTAATTCTTTTATTTTTTTTGATTTCCTATTTTTAAAATTTTCTGGAGCAGCCACGTGGTGCCCTCTGGGCCGCCCACGTGGCCACCCCCTCCTCTCACCACCCAGCTCCTCTCCTAGCCCTTGGATCTCCACTCCCTCGCCTTCATCCTAGTCCTTCACTCATGCATCCACTCCAGCTATCAGATCAACCCCCTTATCTAATCATCACTGCCCCCTTCCACCACATTTGCAACTGCTGGATCAGTCCTCATCCAGTGACTCTTCTTCCTCAACGTTGCCCCATTCTTATGCACCCTTGGATCACACACCCACCTCAACCTCGACCGTCCACTTCTGCTTCTTCCCTCACTGTCAGATCTGATCTTAGATCAGATCCCGGCCATTTCCCCCGCCCTTCCCTCAGCAATTGGACGGTTGTGCCATCCAATAACCGACCTCTCACCATGTCTCACCTTCACCCCAGCCACTCGATCTAGTAGCATCTAACAGCTAATCACCCTCCATGTAATGTCGCCTCTCTAGCCATTGGATGGGACTCCAGGACCCATCTGAACCGCCCATGCCCACCTTTATCCTCATTGTTATACCAAATCACATTATCTGATCTAAGGCGTCCAACCATGCATTCATCAGGGTCGTTGGATCGAAAGATCCAACGGCTCCACATCATCGTCCTCCTCCAGCTAGATGTTACACCTTGAGTAAGCGTCACCCCCTTTCCATTTTCGCTCTCTCCTCTGTTCATATCTCCACTCCCTAAACTACCCTCCATGTAGTCGTTATACACATCATCTTCGCAAACCTCAGCAACACTCCCACCATCACTCACAGGCCTTCAATTGGTCATTAAAGCATTCATCATCACCTCTGTAACCGACCACCACCTCCGCCTATAATACCTCGTCCTCCACCTACTGTTCACCTGGTCTACTAATCTATGGGTAAACCCTAGCTTCCCCCTCCTCCGCTGACAGCGGAGGAGGTGTTTGATCGACGAACATGGGTCTCCTACACAAGTGTTGACCCTCGGCCCTCACTGACCGAGTAATGGCTGCCTTGGCACCGCTGAGCACCGTGCCCTAGGCTGAGCACATTGTGCGACGACCCGGGCTTCCTCGAAGCCCAGCACAAGCCAGCTCCCCTGCCCACTAATCGTCTCTGATATCCAGTCACCACCCTCCTCATTTCTCTTGTATTTTCTCTGATTTACTCCATCACACACACAAATTCACCTTCGATTCACAACGCCTCCACTATCGCATAACATCGTCAACACACATGCACAACACTGCTCGCCCTATCCCTCCTCTAGAACCTTTGTCGCCCTCTCCCAATTCCTCTCTGGCTCGTCGGAGTTGGAAACCAACGTCTCCCTCTTCTCCGCCCCCACGATACCTCCACTTCATATGACTTCGCCCACATGCATCTTTCTAACACCTGCAGGTCATCTATCTCTTCAATGATTGGAGCTATCAACAAGCATCCGATCTCATGTGTCGCCTCTGACGATCGAACATCTCCCTGCTTCTCCAGTCAGCCACGGACCTCAGCCTTATCTCCAGTATCACTGCCAACCTTCCGTCAAGCCACCACGACCTTTGAAGGAACTATGGGAGCAAGGTGGAGGGTTACTGAGATCGCCGGAGCGCAGCCTCCTCCGATGGCAGACGGAGGAGCTTGATGAAGCAGCTACTGTCTGATCATCTGGATCAGACGACCCTGATAATGGATCGAGCCTCACGCTGATCCTACAGGCTCGGGCAGACCGAGCCAAGAGCCGAGCCACCAACAGATGCCACATCAGCTCAAAGCCTAAGCGCCTCCTGAGCCTGACTCCCTCACGTGCCCAGCACGTGAGGGGTTGGGAAAATTGTAGAGAAGTCCTAGAATGTTTTTGAAATTGCATTTTGGTCCCCAGGCACGTGCCTCACTTGTGTGTCTGGGTATTTTACAGGGAGGACCTTAAGATTTTATAAAATTGCAAAGAGGTCACTACACGCAAATGGAGAAATTGCAAAGTACCCTAGACGGTTTTGCATAATTGCAAATAGGCTCCTCCATAGACCTCTTAGTAATTATTTATTTTTTACTTCTCGTATTTTTTTGCATTTATGCCCCTGCATTATTTCTTTCATAACTTAAGCATCATAGATTCAAATTGCATGATTTCAGTATCATTTTATTGCTTATTTTATCCTCTTTCTAATGGCATAGATCATTTCCTATTTTGACAATAAATGAAATATGAAGATTTTTATGTTATATAGTGTCCTTTGATCATTAATTCTCTACCATTGATAGATACCTGCTCTTAATTTTTATGCTCAAATTGACTCTGAATCTGAATCATACTTTGTGCTCATTTTTTGTAGGGCATATTAGTAATTCATCTTTTGCATGTTTATCTTTTGCACTCATTCATACATTATGTCCATGCATGCATGATTGTATAATTACATCAAAAAATCCAACAAAAGTTACATTCATCATTATTTGCATTATTTGACTTGCATTATATTCTGCATCTGCATGCCTAAAAATGAGAATATATTCGCACATAAAATTAGTAGACCGAAAATTCGATAAATATATTAAGGAGGCTCGTGTCCTTGTGTTCGACCTTCGTAGAATTACTAAGTAAAATAATGTCCACATATTCAAAGGTGTGGTCTTTTGCATAATCGAAATCCGTCTCCTGTACTACGACTATTCCTTGCTCTTAGAGAGACGGATTTCATGTTCATCAAATGACATCGTTGTCGGGGACACGACTCACCTTTATTTATTTCTTGAATTTTGAAATATTTTTTGTTGTGACACCTTGCTCTTAGAGAGACGGATTCCATGTCATCGTCCTCCTCCAACGAGATGTTACACCCTTCGTTCACGCTGCCCCCTTTGCATTTTCGCTCCCACCTCCGTTCATCTCTTCACTCCCTAATAACCCTCCATGTAGTCGTTATACCCATCATCTTCGCGAACCTCAACAACGCTGCCACCATCACTCACAAGCCTTCAATTGGTCATTCAAATGTTCACCATTACCTCTGTAACCGACCACCACCTCCGCCTATATTACCTCATCCTCCACCTACCGTTCACATGGTCCACCAATCTATGGGTAAACCCTAGCTTCCCCCTCCTCTGGTGACAACAGAAGAGGTGTTTTATTGGTGATCATGGGTATCCTACCCAAGTGTTGAACCCCGGCCCTCACCGACCGAGTAACGACTGCCTTGGCACTGCTGAGCACCGTGCCTTAGGCTGAGCACATCGTGCGACGACCCAGGATTCCTTGAAGCCCATCACAAGACAAATCCTCTGCCTACTAATCGTCCCCGATCTCCAGGTACCACGCTCCTCATTTCTCTTGTATTTTCTTAGATTTACTCCATCACACACACGCGAATTCACCTTCGATTCACACCGCCTCCACAGTCGCCTAGCATCTCCAACACACGTGTACACAACCGCTCTCCTTATCCCTCCTCGAGAACCTTCGTTGCCCTCGCCCAATTCATCTTCATCTCGTCGGAGTTGGAAATCAAAGGTCTCCCGCTTCTCTGCCCCCACGAGACCTCCACTTCATATCACTTTGCTCGCACACATCTTTCTAACACCTACAGGTTGTCTATCTCTTCAAGATCGGAGCTACCAACAAGCCCCCGATCTCTTGCGCTGCCTCCGACGATTGAACACCTCCCCGCTTCTCCAGTCAGCCACAGACCTCCGCCTTATCCCGACCATCTCTGCCAACCTTCCAGCAAGCTGCCACGACCTTTGAAGGAGCTGCAGGAGCAAGGTGGAGGGTTACTGGGCTTGCCGGAGCGCAGCCTCCTCCGGTGGCAGACAGAGGAGCTTGATGAAGCAGCTACCACCCGATCATCTGGATCGGACGATCCTGATGATGGCTCGAGCCTCACGCCGATCCTACAAGTTCGGGCAGACCAAGCCAAGAGCCATGCCACAACAGACGCCATGTTAGCTCCGAGCCTAAGCGCCTCTCGAGCTTGACTCACTGCATTTTGGTCCCCAAGCGCGTTTCTCACGTGTGCGCTGGGAATTTTACAGGGAGCACCTTGGGATTTTACTAAATTGCAAAGAGGTCCCTATGTGTAAATGGAGAAATTGTAAAGGACCCCAGATAGTTTTGCAAAATTACAAATAGGTCCCTCTAGGGACCTATTTATAATTGTGTATCTTTTATTTCTCGCATTTTTATTGTATTTATGTACCTGCATTGTTTCTTTCATAACTTGAGCGTCGATGATCCCAATTGCATGGTTTTAGTGTCATTTTGTTGCTTATTTTATCCTCTTTCTAATGACATAATTCATTTCCTATTTTGAGTAAATGAAATACGAAGATTTTATGTTACATAGTATCTTTTGATAATAAATTCTCTGACATTGATAGATACATGTTCTTAATTTTTATGCTCAAATTGATTCTGAATCTGAATCATATTTTGTGCTCATTTTCTATAGGGCATATTTGTAATTCATCTTTTGCATGTCTATCTTTTGCATTCATTCATACATATCTCCATGCTTGCATGATTGTATAATTGCATCGAAAAATCCAACAAAAATCACATTCATCATTATTTGCATTATCTGACTTGCATTTTATTCTGCATCTACAGGCCTAAAATTGAGAATCTATTCGCACATAAAATTAATAGACCAAAAATTCGATAAACAGATTAAGGAGACTCGTGTCCATGTTTTCGACCTTGGTAGACTAGCTAAGTAAAATAATGTCCACATATTCGAAGGTGTAGTCTTTTGCATGACCGAAATCCACCTCCTGTACTACTACTATTCCTTTCTCTTAAAGAGGTGGATTTCACATTCATCACCTATACTTAGGCTTTTGAAAGCCTAAGAATAGCAGAAGAGTATGAAATGGGAATGTCGAGGGTGAGAAGAAAAGAATAGAAGTGATGTATACACAATGATATTGGTCCCCCTATACTTAAGCTCAAGTCAGCCCAAGTATAATCGAGCAATCACAAGTGGAGGATCGGGTAGATCAAGGGTGGATATACAAGTGATCAACTGGATCTTCTAGCTGCATTGAAGAGGATGGCTTCATTTATCAAGATTCCATATGGGCCAAGGGGTTCTTTCGTCTGATTCTGTGTCCCGAGTGAAGGAGATCTCCTCCACATGTATCGACTGCTCATGTGATTTGACGAAGTGGTTAAGCAGTTGTCCATTGATTAGGGAAGTTTGTGTACTGTCAGCTATCTCAGAAACTATGACACTGCCATTATTGTGTACTTCCCTAATGATGAAAGGTCTCGTCCATTTTGATTTCAACTTGCCTTGAAAAATCTTCAATCTTGCATTAAACAACCATATTTTCTGCCCTGGTACGAAGTTCTTTGTTCTAATGTGTTTGTCATGCAATTTCTTTATTTTGTACTTTATAGATCATGTTGTTTCCATATGCATGGTTTCTGATTTCTGAATGTTCATTTAAATCCATATCTCTATTCTTCTTTCCTTGGTGATAGTTCTAGTTGATCTTTTTGATTTCTCATTCTGCTTTATGCACTAATTCAGCGGGCAAATGACATGGTTTTTCAAATACCATTCTAAACGAGGAGGTGCCCAATGGGGTCTTGTAAACCTCTTGTAAGCCCATAAAACTCGATCCATGAGTTGGGACCAGTTCTTCCTGTTAAGGCGGGCTAACTTTTGTAAAATTCTTTTGACCTCATTGTTTGACTCCTCTGTTATGCCATTAGATTGTGGGTGGTAAGGACTAAAAATACAATGCTCAATGTCATATTCCTAGTCAACTTCTTCACCTTCCGATTGACAAAGTGGCTACCCCCATCAGATATCAGAACCTTGGGAATTCTGAACCTCGAAATAATATGATCTTTCAAAATTTTGCACACAGTTCTGTTATCTGCATCTCAAGTAGGTATAACCTCCATCTGTCTTGATAAATAGTCCACCACGAGAAGAATATATTCAAATCCATGGTTGTTAGGGAATGGGCCCATAAAGTTGATGCCCATGCTTCGAATACATCACAAATGATTACTGGTTGCATAAGCATGGCATCTTTGGGACCAATGATCCCTCCCATTCTTTGACAGATCGGGCAAGGCCTAACAAAATTATAGGAATCCTTAAATAAGGTAAGCCACTAAGATCCACATTGTAGTATCTTCTCAGTTGTCCTCTTCCCAGAGTGGTATCCTTCTGCCTCTAATGTGTGGCATAGAGTGAGGACACTTTGGTATTCCTCCTGAGGAATACATCTCCTCCATATACAATCTGGTCCTTCAAAGAAAAGAAATGGATCCTCCCAGTGGTAGTATCTGGCTTCCGACTTTAGTCGGTTGATTCTATTCTTGGGCCAACCCCGGGGAACTTTCTTAGAAGAAAGATAGTTAACCTTGTCGGCATACCATGGGGAGAGTCAATAGCAGAAATTGACTCATCTAGGAAGGTTTCACAGATCGATTCTGAATAAGGGATTTTGTCTTGTTTGATCTGTGATAAATGATTAGCCACCACATTCTTTACTCCAAGTTTATCTTTAATCTCCAAATCAAATTCCTGAAGCCAGAGTATCTATTTGAGGAGACGTGCCTTTGCGTATTTTTTCACCATTAAGTATCAGATGTCTGAAAGGTCTGTGTATACTGTCACCATAGATCCTAGAAGCAGAGATCTGAATTTATCTAAGGCGAAGACTGCTGCAAGCATTTCCTTTTGTCATTGTATAATTGTTTTGAGATGGATCCAAAACTTTGCTTGCGTAGTGAATAACATACTGGATTCCATCTTTCCTCTGTCCTAGCACATCCCCTACTATAAAGTCTGAAGTGTCGGTCATGATCTCTAAGGGAAGAACCAGTGGGGGCTTGTAGGACAGGAGCCTCAATGATCTTTTTCTTGAGTAGCTCGAAGGCCTCAATACACTTATGATTAACAGTAAATGCAGTGTCTTTTCCTAGGAGCTCAGTTAGCGTCAGGCAATTTTTGAAAAATCCTTGATAAATCAACATGCCCTAGAAAAGACCGCACTTGTTTCACTTATTGGTAGGTAGCTCGAGCTTCTTGATCACATCCACCTTGGCAGGGTCAACCTCCATTCCCTTCTTGGAGATGACGTACCCAACACGATCCCCTGTTTTACCTTGAAATGACTTTTCTCCCAAGGGAGAACCAAATTCACTTCCCTGCACTTCTTGAGGATTCGGTCCATGTGCGCTAGACAAACATCGAATGAATCACCATGGACCGAGAAGTCATCCATAATGACTTACAGGTAATCCCCAACCATTTCAGCAAAAAACTGCAATGATGCAACGTTGAAAAGTGTCGGAGGCGTTACAGAGTCCAAAAGGCATGCGCTTGAATGCGTAAGTGCGGAAGGGACAAGTAAATGTTGTCTTTTCCTGGTCCTCTGGGATGATGGCTACTTAGTTGTAACCTTTGTACCAGTCTAAGAAATAGAAGTATTCTCTTCCTGCCAATCTCTCTAAATTTGATCAATAAAAGGCAGCAGAAGTGATCCTTCTTCGTTGTGGCATTCATGCATCTATAATCCATACAGACGCGCCACGACGTGTGTACCTATGTGATGAATCTCCATTTCATCACCTTTATTCTATCATTTTGACCGTAAAAACCCTAGCTAATGCATGTAAATAGCATTAATTTGTACAAAATAACATTCATCATTTATTACATTTATTGTGTAAATAATATTATTTTAATGATAATATTATAGAATAAAGAGAATTAAAGAAATTGAATAAAATACCAAAGGTATTTTATGATCCTAAACCCTGAGACCAATTCAAGAATTGAGTTGGGCAATAAGGAATAAAGCAGGGGGAGATAAGGGCCAAAAATACAATAAAAATCATATTTATTTATTTCCCAATAAAGTATTTTTGACACTCATTTTATTCTTTATTATTTATACATCATACTAAAAAACTTTGATCATAAAAGATGTAGACAACAATATAAATAAAAATACAAAATTGAGTTTGCACAGAAAGAATATATAGTGTTCATTTTACATACAAAATAAAAATTCAAAATCCCAACTTCACAGACCCATATCTTCCCAATAAAAATTCAAAATGTATAAAAATCACCTCTATTATATATAACTTTTAATAAGCTATTTAACGGAGGCTTCGTTTTGTTGTAGGGTTGGGCAAGGTTGGGTTGGGGTACATCGGTGTACCCCTCCTTCCAACCCTCCCAATCCTCCTCACAGTTTACTATTCGCAGGGTTACCCCAATCCAACCCAGCAACCAAACGAACCCTCAGTGTACCATATACCCGAATACAATATTAATTTTATTAATTCCTTATTATTTTTATAATTTTATATTTTTATAATGTTGTAAATATTATTTATAATATATGTACATATTGAAACTAGAATAAAATCACAATAAATTACAAACTAAAATAAGTCTATATCAATATATAGACAAAATACCTATAATAATACCTGTGTATAAATAAAAGGGGAAATCATTCTTCATTTTTATATTTTTATAAGACTGCAATATCATTTATACTATGTTAAAAATATAAATATAAAATAAAACCATAAAAGAAATAGTAAAATAAAATAAAATACAATAATACATAGGAAAATATACAATACATATACATGCATAATAAATATACCTATTTATTTAAATAAACAAAATATATCACAAAAATATAATAAAAATATATTTATGTACATAAAAATAGGTTATAAATATATAAAATAATTGAATAAAATAATAAAGTAAAATATACAAAATAAAAATACATTATACAAAACATAGATGAATATACCTACAATTATACCCCTAAAAATTAACTCATAATAAATAACACCAAAAAATAAATAAAAATCTAATGAATATACCTACAATTATACCCCTTAAAAATTAACTCATAATAAACAACATTAAAAAATAAATAAAAATCATATTAAATTAATAATTAAATAATAAACAAATATTTTATAAGTAAAAATTAATAAAATCATTTATTATATTAAATTAATAAATTTCTAATAAGACATTCTGATTTGTCTCTAGTGCATGATCTGGACCAATCACAGCCTATCGATGGTTGGCCCTTGGTCAACTGTCCCTCCAGATCTCTTTAGTTGACGTGCATGTCTTTTCCCCCGTTTTCATGCCATTTTCCCACTCGACATATCTATCAATCGCGTTTGATCCCTTCACGAGAAATGATTATTAGTCTTCCATGATCCATGACATCTTTGTAAATCTCTTGTACATACGCCTGATTCTCGCCAAACCGCCAGTCAATAAGGGTGCCCACTACTATCTTTAAATTAAAGTGTCCTTCCTCCATTATCATTTTGGTCATCCCCTGAGTCTTAGAGCCCCTGCCTTTGGCCAAGTAGTCACTAGGTGACAGCTGGCGTATCCCTGGAGGTTTGGATTGGCGCGAAGGAGGGAGATGCACCTTGGTGGCCGTCGCTGGCCACCTCTTCACCCTGGTCTCCGACCAGGTAAGAGTTGCACAGTTTCCATTTTCTAGGTAATTTTTAGTTCCAGCTATTATTTTATGCATTTAGTTTCACATTCTAGTTAGTAGTTTAAGTTAGATTTGTTGGTTACCCTCGCTGGAGCTCTCGAGCTCCAGTCGTGTTTCCACCATGAGCCACCCAGTTCCGATCTCGCCAACCACCCTCACTCCCTTCCCCCTACATTTCTACTTCATCACAGTCTCTTCATCTCACCCGGATCCCTATTGGATCTGGAGATTGGGGTCACCCACTCCGCCACCTCGCCAGTGACTTCCGTCCTCACATCCCCTGCTCCGTTTCACCTCAAAACACCCCTAGACCTCTTGTATCTTTTGTTCTCGAGCTAACGGTGCAGTTCCATGAGTCAAGGGCCTCATATGGGGGTGTTTTCAATCAAAGTTCCCACCCCAAGTCTTACAAGTCAACCTCGAGCTCTGGAGAACATTCCATGGTCTCCAGCGACCATTTGGGCCACTTGGAGGATTCAACAGTGCTGCAAGAGTGAATCACAATAGTAGGAGGATTCGCGAGGCACGAAGGCTTGAGTTGTGGTCGATTCAAACTCGTCAGGCATGAGTTCTTCGCGTGTTCTTCCTGATTCATCCAGCACCGTCTGATCTTCCCCCGTTCTTCCATCGCAGAAGCAACCACCAGATCGTGCAGAGTTTCCACCGTTGATCGCCATCTGGAGACTAATCCCCACCGTCCATGGGTGAAGCATCATCAAGACACTGGGTGAGGATACATGTATAAGTGAGCATCCTCAGTCATCCCAACCTGCACATTAGGGGGTAAATTACTACATCTTCCCCTATATTTTTGTATTTATTTATTAATATTTTAAATAAAATGTGAAGTGTAAATAAATTATATTATGCAAATAGACCCATGTTATATTTTTGCCCGGTCCAGCTCAGCTCACGTGTCGTCCCACGTGAGCTAGGAAAATTGCATGCAAGCCCCTCGCATGTTTTGTATTAAATTTTAGTCTAATAAATTTTGAATTACGTCGTATAATTTTGGCACATATGTAGACAACCCCTGATCTTTATTTTAATTGCAAATATGCCCCTATTAGTTTATGAATTTTGGTGCTTGGATTTCATTTATTAAAAAATGGCACCCTAGCTCCTAAAATTGTGCAAAAATGGGGTCAGATGCCTGATAGCATGTACTTCCATGCCATGAATTTATTTTGCATTTTTGGGCATTTTAACTTTTTTTAAAAAAATCAAAAGGAGCTCATTTTTGTTCTATCTTGCTTATAAAACCAAAAAAATGTAAAAACGTCTTGAACATTTCCAAAATATATATAGTCTATTTTATTATATTTTAACTACAAAACTAAAATCACTAAAATGATAAAAGAAAACTCTTAAAATTGAAAACCCCAAAATCTTTTATAAAAATCTAAAAAATCAATGAAAATATGTTTTTATATTTTATAATTTTCTTTATATAAATATTTATATATTAAAATTGATTTCAGTAATTTTAGACCTTATTTACTATTTTGAATATTCGAATTAATTTCGGGTATTTATTAAATCCTTGAATTAGGATATTTTTACTTTTAAAAAATCCATAAAAATTAGAAAAAATCCTAAAAAAGTTACAAGAACATTAGAAAAATATATAAAATCCAAAAAAAAATATTTGATTTATTTTATTTATATTTACTATTATTTAGAATTATATTCCTCTATATTGTATATATAGCCTTATATAAAGCTATATTATCTTTATATATTAAAAGAAAAAGGAAATACAAAATCTGAAACTATAAAAAGAAAATATAAAAATTATGAAATTAAAAAAAATAAAAATTATAAAGACATAAATCCATAAAAAATTAAAAAACCCACAAAAATAATAAAAATGGACAAGAGGATAAGAACAGATTTTGTGCACATTATTTTGCCCCCATCTATCGTTTGCTCCCTGAGTTCAACCTCTACACATTCTTAAACTATATACATTTGTTGCAGAGTTATAATGGATTTTTACTCCATAAATTTTTGCATTCATTTCTTTATTTATGTTGTGGGTCAATTGTTGATTGACCAGAGGTTTTCGTTTGAGGTCGCTTCAACGACTGTCGGTCCGCCTTGTGGATTGACAAGATCTAGGCAAGATCTCTGTCATCACCATGTCATGATCTCTTTTCTCTCCTCGTTAGTGACAATCTGAAGTCCCGACTTCTTCAAGACAACGTTAAAGGTGGCATCCACTTGGAGTCTGAGATGGGATAAAGAAATGAACCCTGCCCTACATCATTTTTTAATCTCAGTCTTAACCACTTCCCGTAAATCTGGATTCAACCTACACTGGAATTCACGGGAGAGTTTAGCATTATCCTCAAGGTAAATATGACATGAACAAAGGGTTGTGTTAATCCCTTGGAGATCCGATAATCTCCAGCATATGTCATTGCATTTTTTCTCTAAAACTTTTATCAAGCGGGTCTCCTGCTCTTCGTTCAGATGTAAATTAATGACGACAGGAAGCTTTCCTTTAGTTCTTGAAAGGAAGACATACCTAAGAGTAGGGGGAAATGGTTTGAGCTCGAGTAAATCTGTATCGTCCAAAAATTATGGCTCTGTCATTGTTGAGTCTGGTTGTATTGTGGATGGATTCTATATAACATCATCGACCACTAACTGTACTGTTTAGGTGATCAGATCACCATAGATATGTTGTGTTTTGGAAAACGCCATGTCCGATCCCTCTACATCACTCAGGGATTGTCCTGAAAGAGAATGGATTGACAGGTCAAGAGGGACCTCTGAGTCTCCAGGAGTGTAGGTTGATGCAGAAATGAGCTGGCAGACTAATTCGTCAACAATGTCCTCTCCAGATGAGAGTGATTTCATAGTTGATGTCAGGCTCTATCTCGATGGCCCAATTGTTGCTGCTGGGTTTTCATCTGCCTCAGGTTCAGAACTTTCAATCTCAATGCTGGATTTAGTATTAGGTCTTTAAAAATTAGTTTGCTTCATTTCCATCTCAACTTCTCCAAATTGAATTCTCCCATATGTGTAATCAAGTAGGGCTCCTGCGATCCTGAGGAAGGGATACCCTAATATCATCTGAGAATCTTTTCGATTTCTAGGGATATCCATTTCAAGTACTGTGAAATCTACTAGATAATTTTGCCCCTCTATGTTGATGACAACATTTCTAATCTCTCCCTTAGTCTCTTAGTTGATGAATCTGCTAATTGGAATACGACTCTAAACTTCCTAAGAGGACCTAGATTTAGATGTTCATATAGAGTGGTGGGGATGAGATTGATTGAGGAGCAATTATCTAGCAATGTTCTGGAAAACTTGATTTTGTTGATCTAGCTTGTCACAAAGTGTGCACCCATGTCTCTCTTCTTCCTTGGTAGCTCATTTTTTATCAGACGAGATGGGGCAATATAGAGTATGTGCTTCTTTGTTCGACTTGAGTTCTTTTTTCTAGTCCTTGTTGATGTACATCTGATTGATGAATCTCCATTTCATCACCTTTATTCTATCATTTTGGCCTCGAAAACCCTAGCTAATGCATATAAATAACATTAATTTGTCTATAATAGCATTCATTATTCATTGCATTCCTTGTACATAAAATAAGGTTTTTAATGCCAAAATTATAGAAGAAAAAGAAGAAAAGAAAAAGAAACAAAATATTGCAAATATTTTATGACCCTGACCCCGAGATCAAGTCCAGAATGGAACTGGTCGACAAGGAATAAAGTAGGGGGAAATAAGGGCCGAAAATACAATAAATATTTCATTTATTCATTCTTGACTTATGTATTTTTGGCACCTAATTTGTATCTAATTATTTATTCATCAAATAAAGAAACTTTGTACATAAAAGTTGTAGATAATAATGTAAATAAAAATACAAAATTGAGTTTGTACAAAAATGATACATAGTGTACATTTTATACCCAGAATAAAAAGCCAGAAACCAAACTTCACAGACCCATATCTTCCAAATAAAAACTCAAAATCTATCAAAATCACCTCTAATTGAATATAACTTTTCATGAGCTATTTAATGGTGATGGTTTTGTATTTTTTGGAGTTACTGTGCAAAAGATAGGTTTTGGGTCCCTATTGTACATAATACCAATTAAAATATTCAATTTATTCATCATTTACAATTTTTACAAATTCATATTTTTATAATGTTGTAAACATTATCTATAATTTATGTATACATCAAAATCAAAATAAAACTAACAAGAAAGTGAAAAATAAAATAAAGTTATATAAAAACCTAGATGAAATACCTATTTGTATCTAAATAAAAGGAATTATATTCTTTAATTATTTTCTTCTTTCATATTTTTAGAATATTGTTAATATCATTTGTATTCTATTAAAAATACAAAACAAAAATAAAACCCATTAAAATACAAAAATAAAAAGAAGTATACAGAGCATAGGTAAAATACCTATACCTATACAATTCATACACCTATTTATTTAAATATGCAAATAAACTCATAAAATCAAATAAAAATATATTTAAACTCACAAAAGTAATATATAAATATATAAAATAATAAGAAAAAAATAATAAAATAAAATATACAAAATAAAAACAAAATACATAAAACATAGGTAAATATACGTAAAAATACACTAATAAAAATTAATTACTAATAAATAAAGCCAAAAACATAAATAAAAATCATATTAAAATACTAAATAAAATAATAAACATTTTTTATTTTATATCGAAAAATAAAAAAATCGTTTACTAATTTAAATAATTTATCTTTATTATTACATCATGTTTTGTCTTCTAGCGGCCTGCGTGGACCAATCACAGGCCGCCAAGGGTTGACCCCGGGTCAACTCCTCTAACCCTAGCCTTACACCTCTGACAGATCACGAGAGCCCCGTTTCTCCAATTTTTCACGCAATTTGTGTAGCTCGAGGATGATAGGACTTTTCATGAAGATTATTCTTTGTACATCATAGATACACGCCTGATCCCATGATTTCTTGTACATGGCGTCGATTCGATCAAAAAGGGCAGCCAATAAGGGTGCTCGAATACGTGTATAAATAAACACCTATGCCCTCCTTGAATTCTTTGGTCATATTTTCCCGTCTTCCACCCTTGCCTTCAGCCTAGTTAGGTCCCTTGTGACGGGAGGAACCTTCTGGATGTGCGAATCGGTCGGAGGAAGCAGGGGTGCACCCACGGCGGAGCTCCGGCGTTGCCCTGCTCCCTGGTGATCCACCAGGTATAAGAGTTGTTTTCATGCTAAAGTAATTAGGTCTTCATCCCAATAGTTTAATTATGCCCTTAGGATAGTGGTTAGAGTAGAGATTAGCGTAGGTTTAGTCATATCAAAGTCCGTCAGAGCTCCGCTCCGGCGACGACTTCCTTGCGATCCTTCGATGCTTTGACCCTCCATTCACTTTCATCTCATTTCCCTTCGCGTTATCCATCTCCCGAACGTTTCATACCAACCAGAACTAATCGAGTTCTGCGAATCGAGGTCCCTCTCCTCCGCGTCGCCGGACCTCGCCGCCCGCATCACATCTTTTTGCTTTCAGCTTCAAAATCGGTCGAGGTCAAAGCTCTCGAGCCCCAGATATTTTCTATGCAGGTTTAGAGAGCAACGAAGCCCTCCTGGGCGCTGTTGAACCAGGAACGAGGCTTCTGGAGGTCCTCTTCTTCGTCGACCTCGCTTGATCTCCGCGGACCTCTAGGTACCTCCAGGAGGCCATCATTGGATGCGGCGGAGCACCAGGAAGTATCAGAGAGCATCGGCGGAGGGAATGGAAGCCGGAGGAGCTTTCAATCTCTGATCGAAGATCACCGACGTCGACCTTCTTCCCAGTTCTTTCACATGTCTCCTCCACCGTTGGATGAAGAAACCCTCTCCAGATTTGCCCAGGACCGTCCGATGGAGAACCGTTTCAACCGTCAGATCATAGCAGGTGATCTAATCTCCACAACTCATCAGCGAAGCGGTATGGCTCGATGGATGAATGCCACGTGACAAGTGAAGCCCAGATCGCCGTCCGCTCGGGCCTCTTTTGGGGTAATTTGCACATTTAACCCCTTTTTGTATTTAATATTCAGTGCTGTAAATAAAAAGCAATGTTTAAAAATAAGGGGAAATTTTGCATGTACCCCCTGTACTTATTTTATTTACACAAAAGTCCAAGCCACGTCACCTCACGTACCGTCTCAAGTGAGGTGATTAATTGGGTAATTTGCATATAAACCCTGGCGAGTTTTGTAATTGTCTTTTAGTCCAATAAAATGCTATTTAAGTTTTATATTTCTTGGACATTTGCTTCGCTGCCCTGGATATTTTATTTATTTGCAAATACGTCCCTGCCAGGTGCGCGTGCCTTCGCACGGGAGTCCTGGACTTTTTGTAGAGAAGCCCTTGCGGCTTTTTTAATTTGCATTCAATCTAGTGACTTTTTGTAGACGTTATAATTTTGTGGGAAATTTATGTTTTGGCCCCTAAACTTTTCGCATATTACAGAAATGCCCCTGCCAGTATTGCATTTTCTTTTTGTTTCCCCTATTTATTGCATGCATCTATAAAACTCCAAAAATCCCCAAAAAGTATAGTGTAAGCTCATGTTGCATTCTATTATCACCCCATATTTTTATTTTGCATTTTCATCGTTATAAAAATTCAAAAACATGCATTTTTGCTGATATTTGCATTATAAAACCCAAAAAAATATAAAAACTTCGTGAAAAATTACCAAAAAATATATTTTGTGTCTTTTAGTGTGTGTGATCCTTTATCCAAAAATCACTAAAAAATATAAAAAAAACTCCTAAAAATTAGGAAACCCTACAAATCTTCAAAAAATATTAAAAATCCTAGAAAAAATCATAAAAATGCAATATCTATTTCTCAATTTTCTATATTTTATTATCTTTGTTTTAAAATTAATTTGAGGAATTTTGGACACTATTTGATATTTTTCATCATCATTTTAATTTTGGCCAGTAATTAGTTTCACTGTTTACTCGTATTTTTGACTTTAAAAATACCAAAAAAAGGAAAAATTTAAAAAAATCACAAAAACATTAAAAAATATAAAAATCACAAAAATCTTTTATTTACTGCATTTTGAGTACTTTTCCCTATTTTCATCTCTCTTTTATCTCCCTTTTATTATATATTCTATATGGTTATATACCTTATTTCAAAATGAAAATATAAAAAAATATAAAAACATAAAATAAAAAAAATTAAAATTAAAAATCAATCAAAAATTATAAAACCAAAAATCATATATATAAACCCACAAAAAGACTTGTGTGCATACATGACTAGCTGGTATATGAATAATTGTAGGCTACCAATTTTGATCTCTCTGTGGTTCGACCTCTACATATGCTTACACATTATACATCTATGCCTGTAGAGTAATAATAAATTTTAACTCCACATTTTGGGATTTAATTGCGTAATTAATTATTATGGGTTAATTGTTGATTAACCAGGGAATTCTGAGTGGTCACTTCAGCGATTGGATATTTATCTGGACCCTCAGGTTATCACGGTTATCAAATGGCGTCGTTGTTTGGGAGGCAATGAGCATAGCCTAATTTCACCAGTCATGTTTACATAGACATTCATTGATTCATTATTGAAAATTAATTCGGTGATTATTCATTAATTTGCAAATATTCATATGTTCCTCATTCTTTGATTGTGTTGAAAACATGTGTTGATATTCATTGCTTTATGTAATTATTTATTCATTAATTATTTTTATTCAATCACTTGATTGTATATTCTAATTCCATCTTCTTGTGACTTTGTTGAGAGGGCCTGCCCGCAAGGACGGTTTCTTAGGAGGCCGAAACAACCGAGCTGGGAGGAGGTTGGTCTTCGTTTTATGACCAGCTGGAGAGAGCACCAAGGAAGCAAGGAGAAGGGAATTAGTTACAAAATTTCAATAAAAAAATCAATTTTGTATTTTATTGTGAGAGAGAGAAATTTTGGCATGTAATAACTCGGACTCTACTCTTCACAACGAGGTCCAGTGCCCGGGTGTCTGTTCACCTGGGGGCCTCGTCGTGGCTTTTTCGTGTTTTCCCGCTTTCTTTTCTTTGTTTCCCGCAGTTTTGAGCTTTCCGCCTTTTCTTCATTTTGTTTTGTATGCATGGAGCCCCTAGACTTAGGTTGCTTGACTCGGTAGCTAGGTCCAAACATTAATAAGAATGCCTGATCCTATAGTCTCTTGCGTATGGATCTAGTTAAACTTAACTGGTTCTTCACGATTAATAGCAGCTAATGTTTAGGGTGATTTTGTCGCTTGCACACCGTCATGTAGTTAGGTTTAAAAATTATGTTTTGCATACCGCATGGAGAGAGCTGGGATGCACTGTAAGTCCTCTAACTCAGCATGCATCATTCAGTTCAATGGTGAGATTTCCATCATGGAACCAACTTGCACGGCTTTTCCGCTATCTCCCTCTGATTTTGAGCACCTAGTACATCAATGAAAATCTATAAAAATGTTAGGCGCTGGTATGAAAACAAACTCAAAAAAGTGAAAACCCAAAAAACTAAAACAAGGGGACTGCTAAATAAACTTTGACTTTAATTAAAAAATGTAATGGACTATCATTGTATTGGGTTCATCAAGCCCTCATTGTTTTCAGGTACCTTCGGAGGGGGACCAAAACCCCACTCCCATGAGCGAGGCACGTCCCATAAGGAATAGAGCCAAAATCCCAGTCTGCAACTGCCTTGTGTATCGCCTAGATTTCTGAAGTAATGGCGCTTCTATCGTACGTGACCGAGTAGGGTCTTGTCAGCGATGGTGTTCCTGCCTTGTGTGGAACATCGACATGGTCTGAAGTACTGAGCATAGGCCACGCCTTCACGGGGGTGGATGTCTCATCGGTTTGCGTCCGAGTAGGTTCTTGCACGCTCATGGGTGATTCCGTACCGAGCGAGAACCGAAGTATTGGTTTCACCTATCGGCTTACTCTCTCTATTTCTTTGGCTGAGTAGGGATCCAGGAAGGGTAACAAGGACCTCAAAAAGTACAGACTACAGGTTACAAAGGAGGAGGACAAGTACGTGATTCTTTTCTAGCAGTACTCTCTCTCCTATATGGTTAGCGTGCTAAGGACTGGTTAAAAGATATGCCTGAAATAACAACTCTAAAACTGAAAAGATAATAAGTAGTCGAACCTTCACGGCTTCACATGGCGTGAGTTGGTGAACCCAATCTTGTATTGCGTTTGTATGGATCTAAATTAAGGTTCAAAGATCAAGTCCCGCACCTTTGCGCAAATGTTGTTGTATCATTCTTCTTTGACCCTCGCTCAGTCGAGCCTTTCTATTGTTTTGCACTCCTTTTCATTCCTCGTTGACCATCGCATCCTTCCTCCAACATGCAATCCTCCTTGTGCTTCACGAAGTCGATCTATGGATGGTTTCCGTCAGGATCCCACCAACACCCACATCGATTCTATAGACTCAACTTCGCTAATAAATTCGAGGCGATTCCCGAGAACCCGACCCAGACTTTGCGAATCGATCTCCAAACTCCTCGTCTTCTACCTTTATTTTGACCACCCAATAAATCGGGATCACTTTTGTCCCTCTTTCATCGTTTTGAATGGAAGTCGATCACAATCCATATCTTTTTCCATTCATAACATTCTGGGATTGACCTTGATTCAAGACCCATCATGACAGCTGAATAAGATTGCCAGTGGTCTGATTAAGACTCTCTCATTCTGCAGATAGAAGACCGACCAAGCCCTGGAGACTAATACGGAATTCCTTTCATCAGACTCAGACCCTGACATGGCTCCTCAAGGAAAGGGCAAGGGTCAGCCGCCACCCCAGCCAGAGCAAGGACAGATGCCTGATTAGAATCAGGTTAATGCACAACTATTGGCATCCATCCAAGCCATCCAACAGTAGCTGACAAAGCAGGCCCTAACACAGACTACTTTCCAGGATATGCTGAATGACGTAATGAACAGAGCTGAGGGAGGAGGACGACGATGAAGAGGTGGTAATCCTCTAGATGATGAGGAAGAGTAGATAATGGGAGACCCAAACCTACACTGAAGGAGACCTATAATCTTGGAGACAGCCAGATGACCAAGTGGATCCTCATTCCACCGGTGCATGCTCACTTTGAGCTGAAGCTCCAGTTCCTCTCTCTTCTTCCGTATTTCCATGGAAACACCAGTGAAGAGCCATACATCCACCTGCAGCAGTTCTCACGCATCTGTCGTACTACTTACTACCCCAATGATCCTTTGGACATTGTCAAAATGATGGCATTCCCCTTCAGCCTGCAAGACAAGGCCCTTTATTGGGTCAACCATCTGGGGAAGGTTGTGACCACCTGGGAGGAACTGAAGTCAGCTTTCCTGCACAAATTTTACCCTCTCGGTCGGCTCAACCAGATGCGAGCACGAATCAGCAACTTCTCCCAGGGAGCTCATGAATGTATCCATGAAGTGTGGGAGAGGTTTACAAATCTGCAGGAGAAATGCCCTCATCATGAGATCCCGAAGACCAGCTTGGTCCAACATTTCTTTGGGGGCCTGAACATCGAAAGCCAAAGGCCCATTGACGCAGCATGTGGGGGCTCACATTTCAATAAGGATGAAGACGTAGTCTGGCAGATATTTGAAGAAATGGTCGAAGGAGAGGCCACCCTCTCTTCATCAAAAGCATACCAAAAGCAGCCCCAGATCCTCTAAAAATAAGTACACATGACAGCGTCCCGTGAGGCGGAGAGAGATGAGAGCTCCAACCTCAGCATCATCGGGGGCCATCTCTCGAAGGTTGATATCATCAAGAAACGATCACAGGACCTAGAAAAGCTTGCTGTGATCGAGAAGAGGACTCGGAGCCTTGACAAGCTAGATCAGATCACCAAACAATTAGAACTGTTGGTGGGCACCATCAACTCTGTTCAGTCGGCAGCACCATCAAAAGCTCCAGCTGAGAAGAAGGACGAGGTACCACTACCACATCAGCCTCAGCCGAGCCAGCAGCCACCGAAAGTCCAGCACGTGTACTACGTGCAGGCACCCAACCAGGGCCAGCCGCATCAGCAGATGGTTGTGTACCAACCAGAGTTTTTAATAGGATCCGATCCAGTCTTCCCACCACCACCCCTGATTCAAGAAGTCAATGGGGTTTGGAGCAATGAAGTACAACCGACCCATCCTATGGGACAACCTCAAGGTCAGCTACCATCCAACCAGCAGTACCACCAACCTCAGGGTGGTCGATTTGGGCAGTCCTCACAGCCACCACCACAGTATCAACAGTCTCCCTTATATGCAAATCAATGGAGGCAGAATCAGCATTATCAGCAGCCACAGTACCGCCAACCACAACCTTTCCATCAGTACGCGGCCTCTCACCCTCAGCAGTACCCACAGTACCCACAGTATCCCCCTTCCTCTTACCAGCAGCTTCAGCTTCCTGCACCACCCCAACACCACCAACAACAACCTCAGCATCAGCACATGCAGCAACAGCATGGTCTGCACGCTGAATCTACTGAGGCACATCCTGTGAACTCGACCATGGATTGCTTGGCCCAACTCGTTAAGGGACTAGCAGATATGACCAAGAGGCTCGACGACCTGACCGCCACCAAGACCACTATTCCAGCTCAGGTCGAGGCCAACCCCAATAGCTTTAAAAAGAAAGAGCAGGTAGAATGTGATGTCATGTCTGCGTTTGTAGAGCCAGAAAATGATATTATTGTTTGTTCTAATGTTCTCACTCTCAGGAGTGGTAGGGCCTTGCCTCCGCCTGCTATCAAGAATGTGGAGAATAAAGAACCAGGTGAATCGTCATCTTCTGCATCAGTCGTGCCAGCTACAGGGATGGGTGAGGAAGAAGAAGGAGGAGGAGCCATTCCAGTCGTCATGAAACACCAGCATCATCAGCAAAAACCACAAAAAAATCAGCAAAATCAAAAAGAACAAAAAGAATTTTGCAGCCAAAGCAAAGTCGCGCCATCCTCGGAGGAGCAGCCACTTGCAACCAATCCCTCGCCAGCCGACGGAGCAGACGACCTAATTTTCGCTCGCCCATCAGCACCAGTACCTCAGGATCCAGCTTGTACTCCTTTTTGTAGTCCGGATGTACAACAATTTGTTGGCAATAATTCTGATGTAAATAAGAACTCTATTTTGCCTTGTGGTGATGTAAATATTCCTTTTCCTAATGCAATAGAAAAATCCAAAAAAATGCAAAAAGAAAAAGTGCATTGTCTGATACTAGAGTTGTGAAAATACTAGATAACTTAACTGTTGAGATTCCCTTACTAAAGGCTATGGAGTACATGCCTGTTGTGAAGAAGGGATTGAAAGAGGCATGTACCAGCAAGCGTCGACCAACACACAAGAGCCAATGCAATCAGGTTAAGAAGCACATTCTCACCATGGCCACTGTTAAAGACATCAGCAACCTCCCACAGAAAAAGCAGGACAATGGAGTGCCTCTTATCAGTTGTGAGATTTTTGGTCAGGTCTTCGAGCGCACTCTCCTTGACAGCGTGCCTTCCATCAACCTTCTTCCATCATCAATAACGCAAGAATTTGGGTTGGGTCCGCTCAAGCAGACACGAATGATCCTTCAGTTCATTGACCGATCCATCAAGCGACCTAGAGGTCTGTTGGAAGACGTTGTAGTTAAGGTGCGAGAGATGCAATTCTCAATTGATTTTGTAGTCCTTAATATGGACTCACCCGCACCCTTACTCCAGACCCCTATCATCCTTGGCCGACCATTCTTGCATACCTCAGGTGCTGTGGTTGATTACGGGTCTGGTAAGATCACTTTCCGCTTAGACAGCACGCAGATCACTATAGATATGATCAGAGAGCCGCACGCCACGACTGACGAGAGCCATACCATATCAGAAGCAGATTGTGACTTTATTGTGGAAATTAGAGACTCATCACTTTCATTGAATGATTCATGGACCGTAGAAATCCTCACTCTCGAGGAGGACTCGGAAGGCACAGTTGACCTATGCTCCGATGATTTTTGGGAGACAGACTCTCAGATGCTGGCGCAACTATGTGATTTTGAAAATTCACTCCAGACCGAACATAATGAGCTTAGTACAGAATCGTTCGGCACATCATCGGGATCTCAACAGAATACTGAGGATGGTAGCTCCATCAATAAAGTACATCCCACCACCAGCATAGTGTCTGAAGTGACCAACAAGTTGGATAGATCAGGACCATAACTCAAGCCACTTCCTGTAGGCCTGAAGTATGCCTTCCTTACAAGTGAAGAACACATGTATCCAGTCATCATCAGCAGCAGGCTGAACTCGAATCAGGAATCTCGACTTCTCGAGGATCTAGAAAAGAATCGCAAGCCACTTGGTTGGTGCATATCAGATCTCCGTGGGATAAATCCAGCTTTGTGTTCACGCCACATTTATCTGAAAGAAGATGCCAAGCCGTCCCGCGAATTCCAAAGAAGGCCGAATCCAAACCTCCGGGACGTCATCATGAAAGAGATCACGAAATGGTGTGATGCAGGCTTTATCTATCCCATCTCTGATTCAAAATGGGTAAGCCCACTACATGTAGTTCCAAAGAAATCAGGGCTTACCGTGGTTACCAATGACAAAGGAGAGGAAATATACACTCGGGTACCAACATCCTAGCGGGTGTGTGTTGACTACCGCCGTCTTAATGCAACAACTAAGTAGGACCACCTCCCCTTGCCATTCATTGATCAAGTTTTGGAAAGACTAGTAGGAAAGAAGTTCTTCTGCTTTTTGGATGGGTATTCCGGGCACAACCATGTGGCAATCGCTCCCGAAGATCAAGAGAAGACTATCTTCACTTGCCCATTCGGCACCTACACCTTCAGGAGAATGCCCTTTGGATTGTGCAACGCACCTGCGACCTTCCAGAGATGCATGCTAGCAATGTTCACCGAGATGGTAGGCAGTTTTCTCGAGGTGTTCATGGACGACTTCTCCGTCTATGGTGATAGTTTTGATTCTTGTCTTGGGCATCTAGACAGAGTGCTTCAGAAATGTCGTGAAGTCAATTTAGTGCTTTCATGGGAAAAGAGCCACTTCATGGTCACCGAAGGAATTGTGCTGGGTCATGTCGTTTCCTAATGTGGCATGGAAGTCGACCCGGCAAAGGTGGATGTTATTGCCAATCTAGAGCCACCTCAGTCAGTCAAAAATGTAAGGTCATTCCTGGGGCATGTGGGATTTTACAGACGATTCATCAAGGATTTTAGCTGCATCGCTCGACCTTTAACAGAGCTTTTATGCAAGGAAACAGAGTTCAATGCCGATCACCAAGTCCTCCTTGCTTTCAATCAACTTAAGGAGCTTATCACTCAAGCTCCAGTCCTACAGCCGCCGGATTGGTCTCTCTCTTTTGAGATAATGACTGATGCGTCAGACTTTGCAGTCAGGGCTGTTCTAGGACAGAGAAAAGAAAAAGCATCCTATGCCATTCACTACGCAAGCAAAACATTAGATGAGGTGCAAAGAAATTACACTGTGACAGAAAAAGAGTTGCTGGCTGTTGTTTTCACCCTGGAAAAGTTCAGATCCTATTTGCTTGGATCAAAAGTTATCATTTTTACAGACCACTTTGCTATCCAGTACTTGCAGCAGAAGAAGGATGCCAATCCTAGATTGATTAGATGGATCCTTCTCCTCCAGGAATTTGATTTGGAAATCAAGGACAGGTCTGGAGTCCAGAATTTGGTAGCAGACCATCTCTCCAGAATTCAGCAGCAAGAGTCTCCCCTGAATAATGCACCTATCATAGAAACCTTTCCACATGAGTCAATTTTAGCAGTGGATTCCCTCCCTTGGTATGTTGATATAGTCAATTACCTCGCCTCGGGGGTGATACCATTGGATTGGACGAAAAATCAGAAGAATAAATTCATGTTGACCATCCATTTTTATCACTGGGAAGATCCTCTCTCATTCAGGGAAGGAGCAGATTGCATTTGGCGCAGGTGCATACCTCAGGAGGAGCATTTGAGTGTCCTCGAGCACTGTCACTCGCTCGAATCTGGTGGACATCACTCTGGAGACCGTACAACAGCTAAAGTACTTCAGTGTGGCTTCTGGTGGCCCACACTATTCAAGGATGCAGCAGTATTTGCCAAACAATGCATTGATTGTCATAGATTGAAGGGTACACTCACTGCAAAAGATTCGATGCCTCTGAAGATCATTCAGATAGCAGATGTTTTTGATGCATGGTGCATCTATTTCATGGGACCTTTCCCTAACAGTCAGGGTTTTGAGCACATCCTCCTTGTCGTAGAATACGTGAGTCGTTGGGTTGAAGCTATTCCCGCTCTAGCCGCCGACAGCCGGACAGTGTGCTGATTCTTGAGAGATAACATCATTGCGTGGTTCGGGATTCCGAAGATTCTCATATCAGATGGGGGTATCCATTTCATTAACAAATAGGTCAAGAAATTAACGAAGGAGTACGGCATCGACCATTGTGTCGCATCCCCTTATCATCCTCAGACCAATGGCATGGTCGAATTGTCGAACAGGGAAATCAAGACGATCCTTTAGAAACTTGTGAGGCCGAACAGAAAGAATTGGTCTCAACTCTTGGACTCAATCCTCTGGGCTTACAGAACCGCCTACAAGTCTCCCTTGGGCATGTCGCCCTATCGTCTTGTATATGGGAAGCCATGCCATCTGCTCGTCGAATTAATTCACAAGTCTTTATGGGCAATTAACATGTGTAATTTGGACTCACGGAAAAGTGGTCAGAAAAGAAAAGATGATCTTAACAGACTCTTGGAATTCCGAGACTATGCATACGATAACACATTGATGTACAAGGAATAGGTGAAACGGTGGAATGACCGTCACATTAGACGAAAGACCTTTGAAGTTGGACAGAAGGTGTGGTTATTTGATGCAAAGTTACGGATCTTCCCAGGCAAATTAAAGAGTAAGTGGACATGGTCATTCCGAGTTTGTGAAGTGCGTGACAATGGAAGTATTGCCATATCAGAATTGTCTCCTGACACACAACCATTCGTCGTCAACGGTCAACTCCTGAAGCCTTACCTCGAGCCGGATATGTTCTTGGCCGTTGTTGACTCCATACAGCTTCTGCACTTTGATGACACCTCCACAGCAATATCGGCATCAAAAGATTCAGACATTGTACCTCAAAAACTATGTATCTGATTTCTTCTTTTCTTCTTTTCTTCGTTTCTTCTTTTACTTTTCTATCTTCTTTTACAATTAAAAAAGGTGTCGCCCCTTGCTGACAACCTTCTATACTTAGGACACACTTTGTCCTAAGTATAGGGGGGTGTGCACCGAGTTTTTTCTATTCTTTGATCCTCTCCATTGTCTCCTCTTCTTGTCTATACATAGGAATATCTTACCCTAAGTATAGGGGGGAGATAATCTAAGTATGATCTGTTTATTACCACCCTTGACTCTCCCTGCTTTGTGTACAGTCTGTTATACTTAGGATTATTTGATCCTAAGTATAGGGAGGACGGTCAACTTCTCATTTATTCATTTTTTCCTATATTTATTCATTCATTCGTTAGACTTATCTATACTCACTACGAGTTATGTCTTCTCTTTCCTCTCATATCTATAAGGACATAGCTCAAGCTAAGTATAGGGGGGTCGTATATACTATGTGTATACTAGAAGCCATAACTCATATTGTAAAAAAAAATACTACGTGGAGCTAAAAGTAATGTTAAAAGTATTTCTATTATGATAATAAAAGATGATTGTGAACTCCTCAGATTCTTTTTATCCATACTGATTAATAAATCAGGAAAAACACCTTGTGAAAAATGTTCTCCTTATGAAGAAATCTTTTGAAAATTGTTTGAAAATTTTGTAAAAAGTGTTCAACCTTTGTAAATAGTTTTGTTTGCAAAATTTATTTTCTTTGAGTGAAATAAAAATATTTGAAAAACGATTTGCAAATGGTTGGAAAAATGGCTGTAAAACTTATTTTGAAAAATCTATTTATATTGTTCAAAAACCTTTGCAAAATGATTTTCAAATAGGTGTACATGTTTGTAAAAATATTTTGGACTATAGTCTTCAAAAATCTTTTGAAAATAATTCTCAAATAAGTCTGAGGAGTATACACAAAAATCTCTCATGCAAAAACAAGCAATAATTCCAAATAAATCTTATAAGAGCCTAAACCATTTTGTACATAAAATGGAGTTTTTCTTTGTATATACTGATTAATAAATCAGGGTAAATATCTTTGCAAAATGATTTTAAAAAAATGGTGTGAACCGTTTGAAAAATTTTCTGTGAAAAGTTTTCAACCTTTGAAAATCGCTTTGTTTGTAAAATTTTCTTCTTTGTGTGAAATAATGGATTTGAAAACCTATGTACAAATAGTTTGAAAAATGTTTGCAAAAACTATTGTGGAAAATGTATATACATAGTGTGAGAAATCTTTGCAAAATGGCTTTGAAATCTTTGTAAATGCTTGCAAAAATTATTGTGTACTATAGTTTTGAAAATTTGTTCAAATTAATTGTTCGAATAAAAAATAAAATAAGATAATAATAATAATAAATATCTATATATAAAATAATAATAATAACAATAATAAAATACATATCTGTAAAGCCGTTAAATAAAAAGGAATTTATAAATTGTATACATATATGTACCTAGAACAAACAGGTTAACACTTGTAAATCCCTTAAAATTCTTAATTCTCGTATATAAAGCGGCATGTCCGTGTAAATAGTTGTACATACTTTTTGTATGTGCCAAAATTTTTATTTGCAAAAATTCTTTGTGTAAAAAGATTCTTTGATTTTCAAATTCTTTGTGAAAAATTACAACATTCATTGTGCATAGCATGTGCATATCATTCATATTCTTTTGAGTGAGCTTGATGATTGAACAAGTCCAATAAAGTCTAAAATTGGAGCTTGGTTGGACCTCACCGCACCTAACTGCACTGGGACCTTATGGGAACTAGGTTTTAGGTACTTCAGGTCTATTCAGACATAATTCTTTGAGAAATCAAGGCTGTCTTCAAGTCACCTCAACTGACTAAATAGAACTTTTCGAGACACACGCATGATTCTTGGCGATCGTGACCTAACTTGGACACCCGCACCTTTCACTTGGCTCAACTCAGTTGGAGTGGTGAGGGGGTTGGATTTGCCAGTCTGAGACGCACATGTATGGAAACATTCGTCCTCGTCTAGGGAGGGAAGTGCACCCCAACCTGGTCCAGTTTCAATGAAGTCGAATGACAGAAGAGTGTGGGTTGCAATAAAGCTTCAAAAGAGGGATAGTCTTCTATCTCAAGAGGAAAAAGTCCTTATGTAAATGATGCTGTAAATAGTATGTTTCAAAAAAACTCCAAAAAAATGGACAAGCTTGAAAATAAAAATAAAAGTGTCTGCCGGAGTATGTATATGTGTTGTACAGAAAATAAGCAAGCTTGAGCATCAAAGTTACACCATGTGATCATGTAGCTGGATGACTTGACTACACTAGTCTTGCATCCCAGGATAGGTAGCTACACTGGCTACCATCCATTCTCTTCTTCCCCTCCTCCTCTTGAGTCGGATGCCACTTGAACTTAGAAGGGAATACACCGCTCCTCGACGACAGAGGGTTGGATTGGGGAATCATTGGGTTGTCATTCTGGAGAAGTCAGTTCCTTTGTCATTTCAGTTGGGGAGAGCCTCTAGCACTTACACTGTACAAGTCAGCTTCATAGTCATAAGGGTTTGCGTATGATGTAGGCTAGTTCTGACCTGGCTATTGAGGTGATTTGAACCAAGTACTGTGACTCTTGAAGGCTGTTGTGTTTTAAATTTGGTTTCCAACCACGTTCCATACACATTTTCACATTAAGGTCTAACAGAAGCTCCAAATTCTGATTTTGTAAGGATAGATATTTCACTCAAAGCAATCCTATTCACTCTATCTTTTTCAATCTTCTTTTTCTTTTCTTCTTATTCTTTATTCTTTTATGTACTTATTGCATAAGTATTTGCTAGGGACTAGCAAAGGCAAGTATAGGGGGGTGATGAATCTCCATTTCATCACCTTTATTCTATTATTTTGGCCTTGAAAACCTAGCTAATGCATATAAATAACATTAATTTGTCTATAATAACATTCATTATTCATTGCATTCCTTGTACATAAAATAAGGTTTTTAATGCCAAAATTATAGAATAAAGAGAAGAAAAGAAAAAGGAATAAAATATTACAAATATTTTATGAACCTGACCCCGAGATCAAGTCCAGAATGGAACTAGTCGACAAGGAATAAAGTAGGGGGAAATAAGGGCTGAAAATACAATAAATATTTCATTTATTCATTCTTGACTTATGTATTTTTGGCACCTATTTTGTATCTAATTATTTATTCATAAAATAAAGAATCTTTATACATAAAAGTTGTAGATAATAATGCGAATAAAAATACAAAATTGAGTTTGTACAAAAATGATACATAGTGTACATTTTATACCCAGAATAAAAAGCCAGGAAACCAAACTTCACAGACCCATATCTTCCAAATAAAAACTCAAAATATATCAAAATCACCTCTAATTGAATATAACTTTTCATGAGCTATTTAATGGTAGTGGTTATATATTTTTTGGAGTTACTGTGCAAAAGATAGGTTTTGGGCCCCTATTGTACATAATACCGATTAAAATATTCAAGTTATTCATCATTTATTATTTTTATAAATTCATATTTTTATAATGTTGTAAACACTATCTATAATTTATGTATACATCAAAATCAAAATAAAACTAACAAGAAAGTGAAAAATAAAATAAAATTATATAAAAACATAGATGAAATACCTATATGTATCTAAATAAAAGGAATTATATTCTTTAATTATTTTCTTCTTTCATATTTTTAGAATATCGTCAATATCATTTATATTCTATTAAAAATACAAAACAAAAATAAAACCCATTAAAATATATTAAAATAAAAAGAAGTATACAGAGCATAGGCAAAATACCTATACATATACAATTCATACACCTATTTATTTAAATATGCAAATAAACTCATAAAAAACAAATAATATATATTTATACTCACAAAAGTAAGTTATAAAATATAAAATAAGAAAATAAAATAATAAAATAAAGTATACAAAATAAAAATAAAATACACAAAACATAGGTAAACATACCTAACAATACACTAATAAAAATTAATTACTAATAAATAAAGCCAAAAAATTAAATAAAAATGATATTAAAATACTAAATAAAATAATAAACATTTTTTATTTTATACTTGAAAAATAATAAAATCATTTACTAATTTAAATAAATTATTCTTTATTATTACATCATGTTTTGTCTTCTAGCGGCCTGCGTGGACCAATCGCAGGCCGCCAAGGGTTGACCGCGGGTCAACTCCTCTGACCCTAGCCTTACACCTCTAACAGATCACGAGAGCCTCGTTTCTCCAATTTTTTACGCAATTTGTGTAGCTCGAGAATGATAGGATTCTTCATGAAGATTATTCTTTGTACATCATAGATACACGCCCGATCCCATGATTTCTTGTACATGGCGTCGATTCGATCAAAAAGGGCGGCCGATAGGGTGCTCGAATACGTGTATAAATAAACACCTCTGCCCTCCTTGAATCCTTTGGTCATCTTTTGTCATCTTCCACCCTTGCCTTCAGCCTAGCTAGGTCCCTTGTGACAGGAGGAACCTTCTGGAGGCGCGAATCGGTCGGAGGAAGCAGGGGTGCACCCATGGCGGAGCTCCAGCATCGCCCTGCTCCCTGGTGATCCACCAGGTATAAGAGTTGTTTTCTTGCTTAAGTAATTAGGTTTTCATCCCAGTAGTTTAATTATGCCCTTAGGATAGTGGTTAGAGTAGAGATTAGCGTAGGTTTAGTCAAATGGAAGTACGCCGGAGCACCGCTCCGGTGACGACTTCCTTGCGATCCTTCGATGCTCTGACCCTCCATTCACTTTCATCTCATTTCCCTCCACATTCTCCATCTCCCGAACGCTTCATACCAACCAGAACTAACCGAGTTCTGCGAATCGAGGTCCCTCTCCTCTACGTCGCCGGACCTCGCCACCCGCATCACATCTTTTTTCTTATCAGCTTCAAAATCGGTCGAGGTCAAAGCCCTCGATCCCCAGATATTTTCTATGCAGGTTTGGAGAGCAACGCCTTGGGCGCTGTTGAACTAGGAACGAGGATCCTGGAGGTCCTCTTCTTCATCGACCTCGCTTGATCTCTACGGACCTCCAGGTGCCTCCAGGAGGCCATCATTGGATGCGGCGGAGCACCAGGAAGGATCAGAGACCATTGGCGGAGGGAATGGAGGTCGGAGGAGCTCGCAATCTCCGATCGAAGCTCGTCGGTGTCGACCTTCTTCCCAGTTCTTTCTCCCGTCTCCTCCGCCGTTGGATGAAGAACCCCGCTCCAGATTTGCCCAGGACCATCCGATGGAGCAGCGTTTCAACCGTCAGATCATAGCAGGTGATCTAATCTCCACCACTCATCGGCGAAGCGGTATGGCTCATTGGATGAATGTCACGTGGACAAGTGAAGTCCAGATCGCCGTCCGCTCGGGCCTCTTTAGGGGTAATTTGCACATTTAACCCTTTCCTTTTTGTATTTAATATTCAGTGATGTAAATAAAAAGCAACGTTTAAAAATAAGGGGACATTTTGCATGTACCCCCTGTACTTATTTTATTTGCATAAAAGTCCAAGCCACATCACCTCATGTGCCGTCTCACGTGAGGTGATTAATTGGGTAATTTGCATATAAACCCTGGCGAGTTTTGTAATTATCTGTTAGTCCAATAAAATGCTATTTAAGTTATATATTTCTTGGACATTTGCATTGCTGCCCTGGATATTTTATTTATTTGCAAATACGTCCCTGCCAGGCGCTTGTGCCTTCGCACGTGAGTCCTGGACTTTTTGCAGAGAAGCCCTTGCGGCTTTATTAATTTGCATTCAATCCAGTAACCTTTTGTAGACGTTATAGTTTTGTGGGAAATTTATGTTTTGGCCACTAAACTTTTCGCATATTACAGAAATGCCCCTGCCAATATTGTATTTTCTTTTTGTTTCCCCTATTTATTGCATGCATCTATAAAACTCCAAAAATCCCAAAAAAATAGTATAAACTCATGTTGCATTCTATTATCACGCCATATTTTTATTTTGATTTTCATTGCATTTTCATATTTATAAAAATTCAAAAACATGCATTTTTGCTGCTATTTGCATTATAAAACCCTAAACAAATATAAAAACATCATGAAAAATTCCCAAAAAAATATATTTTGTGTATTTTAGTTTGTGTGATCCTCTATCCAAAAATCACTAAAAAATATAAAACAAAACTCCTAAAAATTAGGAAACCCCAAAAATCTTCAAAAAAATATAAAAATCCTAGAAAACTCATAAAAATGCAATCTCTATTTCTAAATTTTCTATATTTTATTATCTTTGTTTTAAAATTAATTTGAGGAATTATGGACACTATTTGATATTTTTCATCCTCATTTTAATTTTGGACAGTAATTAGTTTCACTGTTTACTCGTATTTTTTACTCTAAAAATACCAAAAAATAGGAAAAATCTAGAAAAATCACAAAAACTTTAAAAAAAATAAAAATCACAAAAATCTTTTATTTTCTGCATTTTGAGTACTTTTCCCTATTTTCATCTCTTTTATCTCTCTTTTAGTATATATTCTATATGGCTATATACCTTATTTCAAAATGAAAATATAAAAAATATAAAAACATAAAATAAAAAATATATTTACAAATTAAAAATCAATTTAAAATTATAAAATCAAAAATCAGATATATATATATATAAACCCACAAAAAGACTTGTGTACATACATGACTAGCTGGTATATGAATAATTGTAGGCTACCAATTTTGCTCTCTCTATGATTCGACCTCTACATATGCTTACACATTATACATCCGTGTCTATAGAGTAATAATAAATTTTAACTCCACGTTTTGGGATTTAATTGCGTAATTAATTATTGTGGGTTAATTGTTGATTAACCGGGGAATTCTGAGTGGTCACATCAGCGACTGGATATTTATCTGGACCCTAAGGGTATCGCGGTTATCACTGACCTTAAGGTATTTTCGAAAAGTCGTGTCTATTTCAATCGTCTCGTCTAATGATAATGTAACCCTGATGTTTTCTTTGCATATGTGGGCCATCTCTTCATAATTTTTGTTGATTTTTTAGGTTTTTCTTCTTTCCAACTATAAGAGCACAGGTGAAAGGAATTTAATGATCATGATTAAAAACATTACTTTTATTGAATGAAGAATCAAAAGTTTGAACAGGACTAGGACTGAATGGACTCTGACTTGGACTCAAAATAAGAAAATGAATGGACGACTATGGTTGTTGTTGCTGCTTTGGTGGTTCTTCTTCTGGTTCAGATTCTAACTCTCCTGAGTCCTCAATGTTATGGTGCTCCATGGGTAGTGTGGGTGGGTTCTCCTCTTCCTCTTCTTCCCCAGACTTCTGTAAGTGTGCAGACACCAGGGCTATGTTACCGTGTTCTTTAGCTCGATCAAGCATGGTTACAGCCTTTTCGCTCTTGAGAGAAATATGATATGTGTCATCATGCGAGAAGATCTTGTATTTAGGTAAAGATCATTCTGAGTCTAATACATGATTCTGTCCAAGGCTATTTGGGTTAGAGTGGACTTGAGCTGGAATTACGATTGATGTCAACTCTCCAATGGGAGAGTCGATTGATGTCAACTTTCATGTTGTGTAGCTCGTCCAGCACTTGCTGGAGTTTGTGAGAGATCGAAGAAGAGGAAGACCACTGGCCTTGCTTGGCTTAAGCATGCTGGTACTATCTGTATTGACCCTAGCGTTGATACTACTGCTGCTGAGGCTGTGGGTTTTGATGACACGGATGGTACTTTCGACATTGCTGCTGTTGTTGTTACTGAGGTTGATAAACGGGCCGAGACTACATTGGATGAGGGTTTGGAGTAGAGATCGGGAGATCGCTTTATGGGATCAAGGTTATACCAGACTCCATTTATCTCCATGACAGGTGGAGGTTCCTCATAGATAGTTTAAGCGGAGGTTTCTTCAGTCTGTTGGGCAAAGACTTGATCTCCACCCTAATGGCTCTGTTTCCCTACCCCTTGCCCTTGAATGTAATGAATTTGGTGAGTTGGGTCAGGGGTGTGGTCAGGGTAGGTATCTGTTTTTTAGATACTCGGCCAGTTAGTTCCTCTATTTGCTTAGGCAGTTTAGCCAATTTCTCCATGTTAGTTGATTTATGGAGTTCGTCCACCTTCTTATAAATCTGTTCAACTATAGTTAGCTTGTCAACTATTATCCTAATGTCGATGTTCTGGACAGTCTACAAATTGTTTACCGTCTTCTTGGCTCCCTCCTTAGATAGGAGTGAAAGGGAGCTAGTTGTGTAGACTCGGCTGGTGGTCTATGCCTAGCTAGATTCTGCTAACTTCTGGAAAACTTTGTAGATAGTGTCATCATGGCGTCCCATGTAGCTTCCTCTGCGGGATGCACTCACTAACCCTTGGGTTTCAAGGTTTATTCCACTAACAATACTTTGGACCATCATCATTTTGCTTATCCCGTGCTTGGGGTATTTCTGGATTATATCTATAAACCTCTCCCGGGTTTTATGGAATGGCTCATTCGACTGTTGGGTAAAGCTTGTGAGATTGATCCTCATCTGATTAATTCTACTCACTAGGTAGAATTTCTTTAAGAATGGTGTCTTGAAGGTGGCCCATGTGGTGACCACTTACCATAGATTTTTCAGCCAATTTGTCGCTTTATCGGTCAAGGCGAAGGGGACAACTCTCAATCAGATGTAGTCTGGACTAACCCTAGGGTGGGATAGGTTTTCACAGACTAGCTCGAAGTCTCGGAATAAGGCATATAATTCCTCATAATTGTTCCCTCCGAAGTTAGGTAGCAACGCGAGGAAATGTAGTTTGTATTCGAACGCATCCTCAGGAGGTACATGCCTCAACCAATTATAATCTTCATCTATTTCAGGGAGGTATGTGTCTTCCATATCCGCCTGTCCTCGTTGTAGTTCTTCCATTTGTGATCTAAGCATTGCATTGTGTTGCTCGGCTACGGTACCCTAGCCAAAAGTGCAGCAGTGGGTCATTGTCCTTGTCTTCACCAGGGTTCTTCTTGGGAGGCATCTTGACTTCCTTTTCACCTTCATATACAAATAGGTCTGAGTTAGATACATGGCTAAAATGTTTGGAAGTTATACCCAAGATAAAAGTTTCTTTGGTAAGAGGAGAGTAGAAGAGAGGGTTAGTCTGGGATTGACTGAACCCTGAAGGGGACTTGGGAAGAGGGTCATCACAAGACCAGGTGGGTTCGATAAGAGGGTCATCTCAAATCCGAAAAGATGTAAAATATAAGGGGTTTCGTGAAGTGTCCGCAAGTTCCAAACAAAAATCCCCAGAGAAATCCATCTCTGATGTCAACAGAATCGATTATAGCACGAGGGTCGAGTGAAACGATAGAGAATAAACACGCAAAGCAAACACAATTCAAACCCATAGATTCACCACTCAACACTTGTGAAGACATGTTAGAGTTCGGTTGATTATCTTTTCAATTTTATTTTAGTGACAAAACAATCTTTGAGCAGATTAAGCAGAGCTGTAGGTTTAGGAGAGTGTCACAAAGACTAGCCTGAATTGTTATGGCTAGTTGCACCTACTTTCAGCCAATATGGGTGTAAGTACATACCTTAGAACGACTACTAGTATTACTTTAGGATGCTGCCATATACGTTGTCCTTTAACCACCCAATCTGTTAAGGGAAACCGTAGTTCCCTCACTGAGAAGTAGCTAGTCATTTTTTATCTAGTAGTCAGAACCTCCAAATATTGACTCTACTCTAAGTGAGTGACACTTGTCCTTACAAAGAATGAGTGGGTTTCTCTCCACCATACACAAGGTTAATATTATGTTAATTTTATATACAACCGCCTTGATTAGCAATCCCAGTTTTAGATTATGGTTATCAATTATCTTATGTGAGCATAGAAAAATCATGCCCAACAAACAATCCCAATTCTTTTAAACCCTAAGTTGTAAAATTGGGCGAGAGGATCGAAAAAGCCAATGCAAGTATTTAAATCAATGATGCATGCTAAGAAGAAGACTTCCAGTGATTCCTTGCATTCTTCATGTGGGATGCAAAATAAAGAATTAAAATTTACACTAAATGGTACGCACAGATGAAAAATGCCCTAGACATATAGATCTAGCGGGAAAGATTTAATTTCAGATTTGGCTAATGTTGAACGATCTACAGTGTGTATAGTTACTGAAAGTGTGACCTAAGAATTACGAGCACCAAGAATAAATAACTAAGCTAGCGTATGTGTGCCTAATTCGTACGCCACTCAAGTTGGGTCCCAACCACACAGAAGGGGTTGAAATAGACCTGACACACCACAGAGAAGTCCAATCCAAATTAAACAAGTATGAGAGTTCAAAGATAGGGACCTTGTAAAAGATGCAGAAAATAAAATTTAAACTAAAATCTCTCATAAGAGAAAATGAAAAATAGTCTTCTTCTTCGTCTTCTTAGATCCCTGAATTTATATCCAAGAATAGCTCCGAGTTATCTGCGAAGAGAGGAAGATATGGCTAGTACTTGTGAGAAAGAAATGCAAATAAAAATGCAAAAAAATGAAAAATAAGAGAAAATATGACATAGAAATTAATCTCACAATAAATAATTATAGAAAATAATTTAAAATCTTAAAAATTCACCATTCCCTGGCGATTCCACCTCTTTAAAAATCGACAGTTGTAGTATAGGAGGCGGAAAACGATTCGTCAAAAACCATTACTTGGTAAGTATACCAAGGTTGAATACAGGGAACAATGAGTTTTAGTTGCATGGTTCAAAATTGATTTCAATAATTATTAAGCATAATGTTAAATTTTATGTCAAAAAAAAACAAGAATGAAAAAATGTGATGATGAAAATACAAGTAAAACTAAACAGAGGGATGTTATAGAATATGATCTGTGATGATGATTTTTAATCCCAAAAAGATGATCCTAAATCCTTGAAACTAATCACAGATTTCCAGAAATAAAGACCAGAAAGATTTACCGAAGCGAATTCAAGTTGCAGGTTAAATGATTGAAGTTTCACAGTTTAATCCTGCGATAAAAAGATCTATAGTTGATGTGACTCCAAAAGTTCTCGTGATTTAATCATAAAGATAATCACTAATAATATGGAATTAAATCTCATAATATGTCATTGAATTAGTCCCAATAATAAGTACAATAAGATTCGTCAAATTAGAGCTCCTCGAATGAATCTCAAGAAATAGGAATTAATTTCTAAATCATGCCCCTGCAAAAATTAAATCATTAAAGATTATCAATATTAATATAAGAGAAACAATCAATCGAATTCTGGTCCTCATAATCGAATCCCTATAGATAAAGTCAATGTTCTTCTCAATAAGATATTGCACAAGTATATCGATAATTATCCGCCATATGTCAACAAAGATCTGCAAAAAATAATTATCAATAAATAACCTCAGATCTGTCCACAAGTATGTAAAATGATAGAGTGTGGAATAAGCTTTAAAATGACATATTGTGCATGATAATCAGAGTTCGTATGAGAACGATATGCAATAAACAAAATCCATTGACTAAAATGTAACAAAAATAAAGTTTTTCTTATCAAAAGGTCCCTAGAGGGACTTCTCTGCAATATAGAAAAAACTACTTGGGCATGGTATGCAATTTACCCACACACACACGTGTGTGGCACCATCCTGCTGGGCGACATGGGTGATTCGACAATTTCTGAGAGGGATAGGGGTCTCCCCGCAATTTACCTTCTCATGCATGTGCCTCACACGTATGATAGAGGCTCGGTGGTAGCTCAGGAAATGAGGCTTAGTCTTGTTAGCCAAGCCTCCAGGTGGTGCGGAGTCATTGCTTCGGTAGACACGAGCCTCAAGGTGTAGCCAAGGCTCGGGTAGTCCACAAGACGTGCTTGTAGCTGTTGGATTAAGGTCCTGCCCTCGATTTAATGGATATGATAGAGGGCGATGGAGAGGCGGAGGAGGCCGTGTTAGGTGAAGGTGGGGCGACAACTAGTCGAGGGCAGAGGTGCAGCTTGGTGGGGCGAGCAGGAGATGGAGAATCTCAACCCCTCGATCGATACACGATGGGAGGGGCGGTGGCGTCTGGAGCAGCAGGTCGAGGTGTGATGGCTGCGTGGTCGGGCGAGGCGCGAGCGGCATAGGGCGGACGCGAGTCGAGATGAAGCATGGCCAACACCAGGGCAGGTGCAGACGGTAGCGTCTCCCAAGACGGGGGCGAGGGTGAAGAGCGAGCCCTGCAGGGGTTAATCAAAAACAACGAGGGAAGGAAGGAGGATGGTGGAGCTTCGACTGTGGAGGCATGGAAATGGAGCTAATCTCCGACCTGTGCGAGGTTGGAGATGGTCGAGATCTAAGAGATAGACGGGAAAAAAGGGGAGGAATAGGAGGTGGGTGCTGTGGAACATAGCAGAGGAAGGAGAAAGGTGAGGAAAGCAAGGGGCGAAGGATGTCACCTGGTGGGGGAGGAGATCCACCTCCTGGTTTTCGCTGGAGCATCCTGGTGATGGATAATGCAAGCTCTTGCAGTGTGGAGCTGCTACACGACTGGATCGGAAGATGGCCATGGATCGCACCAATCTCAACCCTGTTGTCGCCTGTCGATAGTTCTTCCTTGCAGTTGTCACATGGAGGAGAAGTCGGGGATGGGGGAAGAGATATCGAATGGTAGATGGGTATTGAAGGAGGTGGCGGTGGTGGTTTTGTAGGCGATGGGTGACGGTTACAGGCGGGCGGCTGTAACGCCCGGAGGTGGACAGTAGCAAGGGATGTGCAGCCGTTGCGGAGGAGGAAAGGGAACTGGAGATGATGGGGAAGGGGGAGGGGGTCACGTGCAAAGCACGTGATCGGGGGTGAGAGGGTCTACCACGTGCACCACCGTGAAGGATATGGGAAAATCTTTAAGCCCATCATGGATGTGTGGTGATCTCATTATATGCGATCGGGAGCGGCTAGTCGTACTAATAGCTCAAGTCAAAGGAATTTAAAAAAAATTAACCGATGAAATCACATGATCCAAGAACACTTCTCGGATCATTTAATGTAAACCACCAATAGGTATTAAAGTTACCTCTCAAAGCGTGGTTGCGATCGAGTCTCTAAAGGAAGAGACATCTTATCTCAAGTCCAATCTGACGGAGGAGACGTTTGCGAGCACGTTGATGAAACGCGCGCTCCTCGCAATTCATGTTGATGATTTTAGTTGAGAATCTCTTGATCTAGTCTCACGAGATCTGATGTCTTTTTCACGAGTGGGGCGCATCGAAGGAGACAGAGATACACGAGCAGTCGATCCGGCAGCATAACGACAATGCGACGAATACTAGGATCTCTAGGTCAACAAGTGGACAGCCACATTGTTGAGATAGAGAGGGGACGACCAAGAGAAACTTGAGAGAGAGATTTAGACTTGCAAAATTGTTGTAAAAGAAGAGTTAGGCTTGCCTCTTCTTTCATAGTATTTTGGAAGTCTGTGGATCACAATTTATGTGAAACACAAAATCAATGGTTGAGATTGATTTGTGTTTGTATTTACTGGTCATGATTATGTTGTAAAAACACAACAACAAATAATTAATTTAAATTAATTCAAGTTAATTAAATATCGAGATATAATCAATATAATTTAATTTGATTGAATAAAATAACAAATCAAGGGATAAGGAAGGTGGCAACCCACCTTCCACATATGGTGGGGAAGACCACTTGACCAAGTCAAGGTGGTTGTTCACCATCTACATATGGAAGGTTGTTGCCCTTCCAATTATATGAGATTAATTTATCTCACATAATCCCTTAATCATTTACAAAAATATTTTGTTATAAATTAATTCACAAAAATAATTCCAAATTAATTTTGTGAATATTTCAATCATGCCATTACATAAATGTGAATCATATTCACAGCCCAAAATAAAAATGTAAATTGTGTTTCCAATTAATTTCCAATATGAATCCAATTCACATCAATAATTAATTTGAAGCTACTATTTATAATAAGTTATCTCTAATATATTATAAATCACATTTATAATAGGGAAAAGGGAAGCTACACCGGGGGGTGCAGCCAACTAGCTACACCCGGGTATTTTTCTCATTGATTTTTGATTTTTTTTGATGGAAACTTATGGGGGATTTACTTAGTTTATTGTGTGGAATATGTGTTTCAAATTTCATGCAAAACAAACATTCCTAGCATGCCCATCTAGATATGGTCAATTTCAATAATTCTGAAACCGTTAAAATGTCATAGCCTTGATGGAGATGATAGAAATGTCGAATTTAGTTGAAATTGGTATGATATCATGGTGATATATAGTGATTTAAATCCCCCTAGGTTTCATTTCAAAAACACAAAAAATCAAAGAAAAAAATGGCCAGGTGCAGCTAGTTAGCTACACCCCCGGGTGCAGCTTTCCCAGCCCCTTTATAATATATATATATATATAATATGGATATCACTATCTACGTTATTCATATCCTTGACTATTAAATTACATTTAATTATCTTGGATATCATTCTTATGTGTTCGAATAAAATGAATCACCTTCGTATTATTCACATCTTTGATAATTAATCACATTTAATCATATTAGATAACTCTTCTAATATGAATCAAATTCACATTATTCAAGATAATTATGTCACATTTAATTATCAATATTTCATGGCTCAGATACATAATTCAACAATGGAATTATTCGTGAACTCTTTCAAGAACAATGCGCTTTCTTTGCGGATACTTGGAGATAAGGATATGGTGATTAAATGTTCCACGTATAGTGACTTGGATATTGAGATCATATCTCAAATCCAGATCTCGGGGACCTCCCATAGATGTTTGATTAAATCAAAGCCGTAGATCTAATCTTCTCATTGTATCTGAATCACATTCAGATCAATTCCAACATTTGGACCAAGATTAGATTATTTCTCTAGTTAGAGGAGTCACTAAAATCCAGACATGTTTCATCACTCCGTTGGAATGGAAGTGTCATGCTTATATAATCGTTTATGATCACATCACGCTCAGGTAATCCTAATACATGTACATCTTGTATACTGGAAGACCTAGAATAAACCCGAAGTTTTAGATCTATTTAGACTGTCTTCTTTAGAGTTTTATCATTAAGTTTCTCATTTGAACATTTGGAGTCGGTATCGATTATATACTTTCCCAAAGCATATAGCATACCTAAGTTTTGATCATATACTTTTCAAAAGCTAATATCAAACCTACAAATTCAGACAAGCTTCCAAAGCGAGATTACTGTGCACGAAATTTGATTCCCAATATCTCATGAGTGAGCTCATGCCTTCCAGTTTAGTAAATGAACATGTATGGCCTCTTTGAGAGATTGTATTACTCATATGCCCTTGTATGCACACCAACGCATCGATGTATAGATCTTAATTAGATCATCAACATATTGGTCTGTCAAATGTACATACTCAAATACATAGTAACACATTTGTCTATGGTCAGTGGATGCATACCTATATCATGACAATATACGACATAGGTCTTTGGTTATCTCATTCTCGTTAAGTCAGCTCTTTGACCTAACTTATATAACACCTACGAATCTCTATTTATATGCAGAGGACCTGCATCAAGAGGCCGTTTAGATATCAGTCCATTAGAGAAAGGATTTTCATCCTCTATTCAGGCTGGAGATCCTCTCCTAACAATCATTTGACAGTGCTTGATGAGTCCTCAATCTAACTCTTTATATATTCATCCAAGCACCAGCCTCTATGATTCAACAATTGAATCAACATCTACATGATCATCAAGATGGTCATGGTGCATAACCCTAATTGTACTAAGGGACCAATTATGTTAATTATTTATTCTTCATTTCAGATTAGGGAATGATATTTGCAATAACATTTGTTGCATAATGGCTCATCGTGGGCTCGCATGTCCAACAATCTCCCACTAGCCCAAAGATCCATTAATGGGCTAATCTTTAACCCCACACTCATTTGACAATCATAAGCTATTTAATATAGCTAGGTAATCTGATCACTCACTCTATTCCCGAGTGACTATGCCAAGTCCTTTTACGGAACTTGCATATCTCCTAGCAATAGTGCTCGCATCCAATGCGAATGTTGCATCTTATGCAACCAATACTCAATCTTGTTAAAGCAGTATAGTGTCTTTGATACTATAACTCAATAATCATTACAATCCGTATGTAATTTCTATTATCCTTATCATAATACACTTATTCCCAGAGATCTCTATCTCCTAAGACTAAGACCGAGTCTTAAGTCTTATAAGGCGTCTGTAGTTAAGACCTTCTTAGATCACTATCTATAAAGTCTTAAGTTCATGATGATAAGACTTTGATATCACTATCTCAAAAGTCTTGTCCTATTTGAAGATATTGTTACCGTAAATGAAGTGTTTTATCTCCACAGTAGGATTAGTAATAGTCTACTACCCCATTGCATGGCAGACATCTGGCTTTTGTATACATCTAGTATACACATAGCTTCCCATAGCTAATGCAATAGGGCATGTATCTTTGGCATTCACATCCACAACTCTTTGAGGTGTTATCCCTTTAGATAGGTCAGGACCATATTTTAAGGGAAAGAAGCCTTCCTTGGAATTTTCCAAAATAGAATATGTTTAAGATGCATCAATAATGTGTTGGTCCTATTGCCAACTTCTCTTTGCTTCTGTACATCTTCAGAACTAAGATCTAAGAGGTATCCTTGAGATCTTTCATCTCAAGGTATGGAACAACCAGATTATATAACATTTATCATCATCCTTATATCATTCCAAATGATTAGAATTTTATTTACATTTAGCATGATGAACACAATGGCACTCCCACTAAGCTTCACATGGTTCATCAAGATTCTATCTGAAATCAGAACATTTATAATTTCATCAGATCTGATGTCCCAACTACAAGAAGCTTTTTGAGTCCACAAATGGAGTTCTTTAGCTTTCACACCTTGCTTTCCTCAACTATGAAGCCCTAGGGCTACTTCATATGAATATCCTCAATGAGGAATTCATAGAGGAATGCAATCTTGACTTCCATATCGTAGATGTCATGGTCAAGTTGTGCAACAATAATTAGCAATATTCTGATGGATTTAAGCATGGTCACTAAGGAGCAAGTCTCATTGAAAGTGATGTCTTCTCTTCGTGTATATCTTGTGGATACGAGCCGTGCTTAAAAGGTCTCTACCTTCTCATTAGGATCCCTCTTTCTCTGGAAGATCCATTTACACCTAACAGGCTTTACCCTTATCGGTGGATCTTTGAGGGTCCATATACAACACTTGTATATGAAGTCTATATTAGACTATATGGCTAACATCCATCTTTCCATGTCATGATCCTCAGAAGCTTCATCATATGAAGTCAGTTCATTGTCAGACTTAACTGACACATGGAATCCATACCCTTTAGGTGGTCTTACCACCATCAAACTAATTTGAAGAGGTATGAGTGTTTAATCTTTAATCGTCCTTTTAGTATCGTTTTCAGGAGCCTCATTATCTTCTCAAGACTAAATGAGTTCCTTTTCTTCATTTTCATCTTGATTCTTAAGAGAGTCATCCTCTAAGTATCATATCCTTAGAGATGGAATCGTTTAAGAATCTCAAGATCATAAAGTGGGTATCCAATACCATCCTTTATTTTCTAATGAAGTAGCATTCTATAGTGCTAAATTCCAACTTACTTGCATGGAATCTTATTAAGGATATATATTGTATTCTCTACTACATATATACCCAGAAACTAAGAAGTAATTATGCTAATATTCATCATTGATCAAATCATGTCACACATGATCTAATTGCATCTCCCTATAACTCTATTGAGTTTAAGTGCATTAGGAAGAGCGATATATGAATGATATTCATGTCTCCATAAGGTATTCATTGAATTAATCTAATAGGTACTTGCTACCTTAATTAGATAAAATTCTTTCATCTTCCTTCAAACTTTAGTTCTAAACCAAAATTATGAAATCTTTGAACATTTCAAAGCATTGTAGGTGAAGGAAAGAAATCTCATATCACAAATAATTATCGAATGATATCACATATAATCAATGTTTATTATGATACAGATGATCCGCAAAGATCAATATGTATGAGATCTTGAATACCTTGACATCATACATCATTCTCAAAGAAGAGTGTATAGGACATTTTTCTTTGAATACAATATTCACAAGTATGCAAGATTTGGAATTTCAAACAATCTAAAGCTTCATCTCTTACTAGTCTATTGATCTCACCAATAGACTTATGCCCAAGGCTTGATGTCAAATCATTGTCAAATGATCTTCGTCCTCCTATTGATCTTTTAAGGTTTAATTTTCAGTATTAGAAATGTTAATGAACCACTCATTAATTTTCTAATTTAGAAGAGTCCTCCAGATGTCTTATTACTATCTGAAATATATCCATCATAACTCTTTATGATAGGCCTATTCTAGAATTCATGTTTATTTCCAACATTTAGAAATAAACAATGAGTGTATTCTAATATTTAGGTTATAGAGACATTCTTTTAAGACTAAGGGCTCTCCCATTGAAAATATGAAATCTATCTATCCAATAGAGATTGTTGCTCCATGTGGATGACTATTAAACCTTAAGATCAAATTTTCCAGTCTTCTAAAACATATGCAACCAATTGCAAGTGTTACTAGAAATACAATTATTAGACTTTGATATTATCAAATAAGCAAGACAAATTCAATGATTATATGTAGATGTATAATATGTCGATGCACTATCCGAGTCCTTCTCTAAGGATCTTAAATAGCCTAGATAGTCATACTATCAATACATCAGCTTGTTGCAGTATCGACATTCATCCAACTCTTTGGATGTCATATGTATGGAAACCATAGAAGTACATCAGCTCTTTGACTTTCCTTCTAACTTCGGTCGAACCCATGCTTCCACTGTGCTCCCTTCATCTATAAACAACCATTGCTTAAGACAAAGGATCTATTATGTTGAATTCAAATAATTTCAATATAATAATACTTCAACATTTATAAATGCTTAATTCAATTCATACAATATGAATATTATGAAGCTTCATGAATGACTTGAGTATAGACAGTAGAATGATGACGCTCATCGTATCTACATCCATCTAAACTTAAAAGAATTTTTGCTCGGGTAGGTATCAAACATTTTGAGTACATTATCTCTTATCGAGACATCATTCTACATAATGCAGTGAACCATGTAATTCATGACTACAATTTTGAGTGCACATATGTATGTCAAAACATCTTCTTATGTTTTATAAGGATTATTTGACAACTACGATCATCATTGACATGATATTTCCAAAGCACACTCGTGAGAGATCAAGACTATAGAGACATACAAACCCTAGGTCTTTGTCCTATTATCTATTTAATTATCACTCCTCATTATTATAGGGAAACTTGCACATTGCAACCACATACATTATGTATATAACTGCAAATACAATATATTAATCATAGATCCAATCTATGATATTTATTGGTTATTATTGAGTATAATTGTGAGTGGGTTTAATGATGATTATCTAAAAATAAGAAATTTGCATATATATATATATATATATATACATATTTTACTTTGATTTTGGAATTTTTATATCAAAGTGCTCTTTTTTTGTCAACATTGAAAATTCATTACCTTATTCACTTTCAATGTAAGAGATATACTTACCATTATATCTCAAGGAAGATCTGGGATCTCCTTTCTTATCTTTGTTACATCCCAATAATATGACAACTTGTGACTCGTATAAAAA